>DWNE01004021.1:0-15786 GCA_018249875.1 Cecropterus toxeus
AGCCGGCAACCACACCCTTCCACCGAAACGCAAGAACTGCTTCACGCTAGAAATAGGTGTGGCGGTGGAACTTCCCCCGTCGAACTACATTGGTTCTACCACCCGGCAATGTGTAACGTTACGTTAGTTACATGCCATTCACAAATTTGAAAATGAATAACATGTCATCCAATCATATATTTTATTACCCGACTGCGTCAGAAGTAAGCTAATGTTTTTCGTGCGTATGTATGTATATATGTACGATGCATGTTTGTTTGTATGTATGTCCATTTTCTTGGCACGCGTTCTACTGCCCAAACGGTTTGACAGATTGTGACGTATTATGATTATGACATAACATTAGAATCGTCTCAACTTGAAAAGTGACATGGCCATACAATTTTTAAATGGCGCCTGAAAATAGAGGAAAAAGGGGGAACGGACGAATTTTTTTTACTATACCGATAATATTGGTATGATTCTAGTAAATAGACCAAATATAGACTAAAAATATATATATATTATAATACTTTTACTTGACTTTTTTGACAAAAAGTCATATAAGCTTTATAAATTAAATATATATTATGTACAAAATTTTAGTTTTAAGTAGGCAAGTTTTTTGTTTTAATGTTTATAACGATGTTGCTATTTTGAATATCGTGTAACCCATTTAATATGAAACGTTACACCTTAGACCTCAGGAATGTTTGATTGATAAATAATTGAGTGAACATAAAGTCATAATTGAAAGAAGATGGACATGCCCTACAATTTGCTGTCTATAAAAATCCAACAGTTACCACGCATTAAAACAATTGTAAATTTGATTCTGACAGACAGACAGGCAGACGTTGCCTTGGATAATAACTGAGATACCCATTCTTAATTACACAGATATTAGATCTTAACCCTATTATTTCAAGACATGACACAAGCCTTGAGTAACTTTAATCGAATTACATTGTTTTAGGGTTCCGTGCTCACAGGGTAATCACGGGGCCCTATTACTAAGACTCCGCTGTTTGTCCGTCTGTCTGTCACTAGGCTGGATCTTATGAATCGTGATAGCTAGTCAGTCGAAATTTTCAAACATGATGTATTTCTGTCGACACTATAACGAGAAATAAAAAAAAGAATACAGTATAAAACTAACTTTCAAGGGCTCAAATAAAAAACTTTATTTTTTGCCATTTTTATAGCCATTATATATTTTATATTTTTATAGATAATACGGAACTCTTCGTGAGATTCTGACTCGCACTTGGCCGGTTTTGAACAAAAGCAAAGTGCGAGTTGGGTCAAGGTATCGCCGTCGTTTCATATCCCGTCCATCTGTTGTAATTTCGTTAAATTCATTTATCGACTCATATTTGTGCGATATTAAGTCACGACTTTGATCTGAACGAATAAGGGACATTTCACGTTAATTGTATGATAAAATCAGTAGCTAATATGCTTTGAAGTGAAACTTCTTTAGAAGATAAGATGAAAATGCGTTACGAAAGCAGTTGTCCACGCTACAACTAGATGGCGCTGTATCCCTTTCTGAATCACACTAACGATTTTACTTCGTAGTTTTTTTTTTATTTATTTATGTAAACAAATAGTACAATGTTACGTTTGACATGACTGCCAAACTACGAAGCAGTTAATCGGCAGTAGTTCTCGTGGACTACAATACTTATTGTTAAAGCTTAATACAAGAAAAAATAGACTGTTTAATACGAGCTAGTTATAGTTTGTATTCGAGCTCACATTTTGTATATGAGAAATAAGATGTCCAAAGACTAGCTGCAGCGAATACTTAATCGTTTTTTGAAAAAGCATGACTTAATATCCCTATGCTCAAAAATATTTTATTACATATTATTAATAAGTTTCACTTGTGCCGTGTGGGACTTGCACCCATACATTTTTTACACCAGTTGCACGTACGAAAAAGTGTCAAAAACATACATACATACGCTCAAAAAACATTAGCCTCCATGTGACGCAGTCGGATAATAATATTAATATTATAATATTATATTCGCATTTTGCGAATATGTTCGTCCTTCTTACCCTACCTTCTTCTTATCTTCTTGCCCTAATACCTTAATTATAACGTTCGGATTGTGTATAATATTCCTTACATCTCCAATCACTGCACCATTGTCACTAATGTCTATTTAAGGCTCTACCTAATCCACAGTTTGCACAGCTAATGACATATTGTTCACCCGTTTTGGTTATCTTATCCATGGAGAATCTTTGACCTATGAACAATGGCCCTTGATGTAATAGATAAAGGTTGCCCCTATAAATTGCAAGCAAAGGGTTTTGACGTAACATTGAGTAAAATAATTGTTTACGTGTAATGAGGTACTTGTGTAAGATGGTTGTGTGGTAACATATGTGTACCTACATCGAATGTATCTGGAGAAAAGGTAGTTCTAGCAATTGATAAGTAATATTGGGAAGTTATATAGTTTTGAGATTTTTATCATACTGAGTCATGAGATAAAAAAAAATCGATATGTATGTATGTTTGTATGTATGTCCATTTGCAGCCATGTCCACGCCTTGACAGATTGTGACGTATGACATATCGTTAGAATCGTCATAGTTTGTAGTGATTTAAGCTATATCATTTTTAAGAATGGCGCCAATAAAAAAGAAAAACATAGGGGGGGGGGGGGATTTTCCATAATATAACAATATGCATATTAATTGACAGCTAATTTATAAGCAGTCAGATTTTTGTTAAATTATTTTGTTAATATTACTTTTTGTTTGTCCGTTTTCTGTGTTTGAAATAACATTAAATCAAAACTACTGAACTCAACCCCCTGAGGGTTAAAAAAAATCGGCCAGGCGTAAAATATTACATATGTATAAAATATATAGTCCATAATTGAGGTCAAATTTAGTAACTATTACATTAATATCCATCAACTTCATCAGAACTTATTACAATTTTAATTTATGCTACGTTTTTTAAACTATGATGCAACCCGCGGGCTACACTAGTGTATGGATTTTGAGAGTTTAATAAAATAATAATGAACTAAAACAGTGTTACTAAACGCTTACAAAAACTAAGGTCTTTAGCGCCGTTGAGAACAGATTTCAGCTGCCTAATATCAATTAGCCGTCTTAAAATCAATTCGACCTTTTCAATAAAGATAATCATTTAATGCTTTGTATCAGATCGTTTCAGCGAACAATAGTTTGACAGGCTATAATCATGCGCTTTGTTTTTGATCTGCGATTAGTTACGTCGAGTTAATTTCGCTGCCAATCTAAGAGAGTGAGGGTACTGACACATGGATCTGTTCTTTTTGTGAGACCTGTAGCGAATGAGCTGTAATTGAACGTTTTCATTGTATTTTTTGTTCATACAAATTAAAGTAAAACGATTTTTTCGAATTTTGACAAATTTGAATTTTTGAATGATGAAGGAGGGTAATGTTTTTCGAGCGTATGTATAATATGTATGTATGTATGTACGTATGTATGTATATGTATGTATGTTTGTTTGTATGTATTTCCATTTCTTTGGCACGCGTTACAGCCTAAACTGCTTGACGGATCGTGACGTATGAAAAATAATTACAATCTTCTCACTTTGCAGAGTGACATTGGCTATATAATTCTTAAAAATGGCGCCTGCACCAGGCATTAACCGGGCAAGTGTATGACGGATTCGCGGACGAAAGTTCTGTGCCATTACCTATAAAAAGGCAAAAAGAACTCGTTTGTTGTATGGGAGCACATAGCACATAGAATTAAATAAATATTTAAAGATATTTATTTAATTCTATTTGGTATACCGGCACCAGAAATACATTTAACATGAAAAATTTCAACTGTCTAGCTATCACGGTTCATGAGATACACAGCCTGGTGTCAGACAGATGGACAGACGGGCACACGTCCAGGCGGACAGACGTGCATCGGAGTTTTACTAATAAGGTACCGTTTTTACCTTTTGGGTAGGGAACCCTAAAATTATATTTGATTCTTTATAACCAAACTAAATGCGCCACGCGGTTTCACCCGCGACTACATAAGAAAAAACAAACAAACATAATATATATTATACAGCCTTCCTCAATAAATGTACTATTCTACACAAAAAGAATTTTTCAATTCGAACCAGTAGTTCCTGAGATTAGCCCGTTCAACCAAACAAACTCTACTGCTTTATATTATTATAATATATAGTAAAAATAGTATACATTAGTTATGACGATTGCACAAATAGCAAATCAGACTAGAAGTTAATCCGTAGATAACTAGCAATTGACATCAAATTACTGGTATAAGTAACCGATATTTCATATCGATCGCTCTCCGATCTTAACGATAAGTTACACAACGATTGTATCACAGTCACGCTACTTGGAACTATCGGTCACACGTTATTGTGATAATGCTTTTTGGTACGTTTTATTTTTAGCTAAAGTGGTTCTATTTCTACCTAATAAAGTGTTTTGAAGGGCGTGGTAAGCAGTTCACACCGGCATCGCGTTGAGGCGTTGAAGCTTAATTCTCGGGGGTAGCAACGCATCTTTGGGCAGAACTGTATTCCTATCTGGGGTTGGTTAGAATATCCAGAAACCAGAAGCTACCTACTCTTGCGTGAAATGCATGCTCTTTGCTTTTTCTACAATGTAATGAAGTTCGAAGACGTTACTTCCGGGGTTACATTTGGTAGACAACAAAGAATCCTACTACTAAAACTGATTTTGCAGTTGGATATTTTGTTTGGATGATACATAATTTATTTTACTATATACTTTGGACTATAAAAATTATATTAGCCGTCATGGGGCGGCTGGCAAATTTAAAACATCGCGTTCGTAAATTTCATATGCATAAAAGACAAGTTTGCGACAGGAAATAAACATATAGCATAATGATAACTTTGGTTTATATACATAGTCTATATGTAGTAGTATGTACAATGTTACTATGTATGGTGTGGCGAATCAGTCGCCACGGCAAGCCTCGCCATTCCAACAATCAGATTTAACTACGCCTGTAGGTGTTTAACATCAAAAAATAGGTGTGAATAATTTGCATTAAAGACAGCAAATGTTTACTATTTCGTAAAAGTCTGTGTTTCAACTCCATAATCCTGATGATACAGATTGGTGGCTTTACTCAACTCTAGTGGGCATTTAATCCACCTGGTGTTAAGTGCTCACTCTAAGCCTCATGTCTAGACTGATGTCTAGACACAGGTAATCTCATACAGGTATGAGCTTTATCTGAAGTCAAATGTCTAACGAGAGGCTTAAGGTTTTCACGAGCGCAGTGGCGAGATAAATGTAGTTTAATTTTATATATATAAAACCTTTGCAGTACAAAAATAATTGAATCGAAATCGGTATATAGGATTCCGTTCGGGTAGGAATTTTAATTAAAATCCTGTAGTAATGAACGTCGTCTTATGTCTTACATTTTTTATTAAATCTTTCAGTCCGAGCAATTTTACTTTTTAAGATATAATAAGGATTCTTTTCGTCTTTCATCGACTTATTTGTTCAAGTATTTGCTCTACACCCCAAAAGGCTTGACGTATATTAACGCTTGTAGTTGTATAGGCGCTTGCGAGTACATGGATTAGAATTAGATTATTTAGAATTAGATTTTTTCGTGGTCTAATATATACTAAGCAAATTTTCATTTTAATGTAAAATAATAATTTTCAATAATTATCATCTAAGTAATACCCATAGAATCCGATTTCAATGATAGGGACATGTAGACAGATAGAGCAAGTAGAAAAAAATATAAAGACAAAAGTTTGTATTTTCACTATTCGGTCACGGAACCCTAAAAATTATAATCAAGCATGTTATACTTATATCTTAATCAAGCATAGTATGGTAATAATTGCATTAGGCTAAAAGCTGTTGTGCAATTAACCAATCTTTATGCATCTCTGTACTCAATTACAAATTATAAAAGTACAACGCATGAATAGACTGATTTAGACCTTTATGTAACCTACATTCATGTTTTTTGATTGAAAAATGAAATGATTTATTGCAAAATATATTTGTTAAATTACGATACAGCCTTAATGGTTATCTGGTTATTATATTTTACGTGTATATTTTTTAGTTAAATCTGTTTTTGATTACCTGTAATAGCTAATGCTGTTCAGTTGTTCCTAGCCCTTAGTAATTTCCTTCAAACGATAATTTATGTTTTTGCCCGTTTTCTCTCTTCCTTTCTTTCTTCTACTCTTCAGGACTGAGTTGCTCGCCTCATATATAAGTGAGTGGGTGTGGTAAGAGTTAGATTTTTCTCACTCTCTCTATCGTATCCCAAAATAGCTTTAATTTTTTTAATATGTAAATGGCGGTGGTAATGAAGCAGTTCTTCCGTTTCGGTGGAAGAGTGTGATTATCAGCTTAATTAGAGGAGAACGTCTTGTTTCTTGTTTGGGAGCTGCAGCGCATCTGTAATAGACTTCGGATAGTACCCCTTTTTTTCTTTATTTTTCGTGGGGAAACCCATCATGGGTTCCTCTCAGCGCGGGGGCTGCTGATAGGACATGCCGGACTCTTACAGGCTAAAACTCCAGGGTATTCCTCTGTACGCCCTTTGCCGGGACTGTGGGTACGCTAACAGCACTCGTCCGCGGTCCCGACGGCGTCTGCCCTCGGCAGGGCAAAAAGAGATGGGATCTCTTTTTAGGATGGGGCAGGGTAGGAATTGGGCGTGGGGCGCCCAAATAGTACTCCTGTTCTAAATGCAGTTGCCTATATCAGCCAGATATCTATGAGCGGTACTGACCACTCACTATCAGGTGAACTATCGGATGCTACTTTGATCTTGTAGAAAATTGAAGTCACGTAATTTTCTTTCATAAACGTAAATATAAAATCGTGATTAAGCTTTTAGAAAAGCAATGGCTGACGAAACTTAATTATTTTGTATTTTCATAAGGAAGTCAATTGATATTAATTATCATCTTAGAGAGCAAATACACTTTATATACATGAGGACAAAACAAACAAACAATCATAGCGTATATATATATACGCTAAATAGCCTGTAGCCTTCCTCGATAATTGGTCTATTCAACACAAATATATTTTTTCAATTCGAACCAGTAGATCCTGAGATTAGCACCTTCAAGCAAACAAACAAACTGTTCAGGTTTATAATTTCAGTATATATATTATATTTTGTGTATTTTATCTCATTTTCTCACAGACTAAATCCTATACATATGTATATGTTTGTGTTTTATATCGTGACGCATTTCAGTTACATCGAGTTTCAAATCACGTTTCTCGAAGTTTCATTTCAAAAAACTTGAAAATATTCTGTTCGCTACCATGCCTACCACGCGTGGTATTGACTAACAATTTGTCACCAGTAAAGATTTCTATCTTTCATGCGGTATGTATCATATGATAATGTCCCCGTACAAGTTGCAGTAGGTACCTTACAATAACTACATTAACTGAAATATTGTGCAATATTGTGGTCGCTTTCGCACGCTCAATATTGTCAATATGATGAAAGATATGACTGATTGGTTTGTTTTTTTGCTCACACGTGTGTAATAATTGTCCGTTTCTTGATCAAACATATGAGGCGTTTTAATATTATTAATGGATATGTTGGATTCTGGGAATGTAATGGCATACAAGGCTTCGAGCTTCACGATGGATTTGATTGACGATTGCAAAACGAATGGAATGAATGATTTTGGTATAATTAAAGTTGATTCTTAACATAATTCTTTTTTAATGCTCTGAGCGGTCGTAATGTTTCGTTAATACAGATTAAGCGAATAAACTCCATTACAAACTTTTGCCTATAAACTAGTAACATCGTCTTAAACACTACAACAAAAGATCCGACTGCTTAAAAGGAAGCTTTTTTCTTTGTTCATAATGATATACAATACTTATATGAGTTTTTGTCAAAATAGTCATATTAAAATAAAAGTATTGTAATATTTATATTATTAGATTGGTCTATTTACTAGTTTTAATAAAATACCCATATTGTCGTGATAGTAAAAACAATCGTCCCTCCCCTCCCCTTTCTCCTCTATTTCCAGGCGCCATTAATAACAAATATATAGCCTATATCATTTTCCGAACTCTAAACGATTCTAATGATATGTCACACAATCCGTCAAGTCGTTTGGGCTGCAGCGATTTCCAAAGAAATGGACATACATACAAATAAACACAAAAACATACATATACACATACATACATGTATGCGCTCGAAAAACATTACCTTTCTTCTGACTTAGTCGGGTAAAATGCTCAGATTTGTAGCCGGCTTTGCTTGGTTGCCTTAGCTTTGGTACCTATAGCTAACTTTATGGTGTACAACCGACTTTAGGAGAGTAGTGATGCGACTCGAGTCGATTTTTACTCGAATCACTCTAGTGGGTTTGACACACTCGTTCTCGAGTCTAAAAAAATATAACTCGAATCTCTATTCACTCGAGTTACCGAGTTAACTCGTCTCATCGAGTCGATTCTGTTGCCAGTAGATGTCACTTCACTACTCTATTTTTTTTCTATTTTCACTCGAATTGCACTTGCAACTCAAGTAATATTTTTTACTGAAGTGACTCAAAAACTCGAGTATGACTCGAGTGAGGTAGCAGAATTGCTCGAGTGACTCGAGTCATAAAATCCTATTTGAGTTGCATCACTATAGGAGAGGTTTACCCACTAGACTTATATGGGCTGATGGATGTGCAGCGGACTGCGTAACAGTCATTAAAAGCATAAATTATTTTATTCATAGAACATTCTTAATCGTTTTCAATTAAAGTCTGATTAATATTAGCCTAATTAGCTTTGCAAATATTTAAATCATCAAATATTGATTTTGTCTATCGGAGCGTGGGATGAGTGGAATGCACTCAATCTCGGTAAATAATACGTAATGGGGTATCTAATAATGGATAGAAAATAGACATAGATTCGTAATTATCTTTTAATTGGAGGCATTTTAGATAAAACGTTAAGATAGTTTTAGATAAGACGTTATTTTTCACTTGGTCGGGAGAACATAATTACTGTAGTGATATTATCTATTTATTTATTATTGCACCTTTATAATATCAAGTTACAATAGGGCAAAAATAATGCTTGATGGCATTCTGTACCAGTCAAAGAAAATTTGCGGCAGATAGTTATTTTAAATGTGAACGTACAAAGAGATATAGAATATATAAAGTAATAAATATAAATAAATATCATATAAAATAAACATACAATACATATAATATACTCAAAATGAATCTATAACAAGTACGTATTATATAAAAATGAAGTAACAGATGATTAAGAGACATTAGAAGTGTTCAGATAATGCTCTCGGACAAGCTTTTTAGGTTTAAATAAATTAAAACATGACTTTACTGGGTACTCTCCTGATATCAACGGGCAGGGCAGGGCTGATATCAGGAGAGCACCCAGTTTTATGTAGTGATAGTAATTACTAATTAGTGTTGTGAGTGTGCGTGCACGCGTACCTATGTGCACGTTGGCGTGTGCGTTTGCTTGTGCTTGTGCTGTGGGTGTGGCTGTGCGTGTGTGTGAGTGTGTGTGTGTGCGTGTGCGTGTGCGTATGCGTGTGCTGTACGTGTGTGTGTCCTTTATCTCATGACACAGGGAACAACTAACTACAAATAGGGTGCTAGGATTTTCTCCTGTGTCGTGGGTGACATGGACACACAAAGACGAATACACAAACACCCAGACCCAGAATAGAAATCTAAACTTATCATTCAGATGCCTGTCTGGCCGGGGATCGAACCCGGGACCCACTGCGCGTTAGATCGAATGGTAACCGCTCGGCCACGCGGGTCGTCAATCGGTCGTCGTCGGAATCTATATAAGATGAACATTAGAATGGCACACGCAGTACAAAGTTAGATCGACGTCGTATAAATGCAAATAATTAGCAATATTATCATACACATTACATTTCCTACAAGCAGTTCAATGACACGTTAATGTGATTATTTCCAACGTGGCACACGCCAGATCTTTCGTGCCAAGAAGATCGATAAATTGTTATAGTAATATATACGATTAAGTAATGTAATAGAAATCTGCTTGGAATTGAGATTATCTAGAATCTAGATGATTTGAAATCCAATATTAACCATTACCAGTGGCTTAGCATGCCTTGGCGGGGCGCCATATAAAGTTTGTATGGGGGCCCTTAGGAAGGGTAAAATTTGTTACAAAAAAAAATGTTTGCATAAAATTAAAAGAAATTTATTCATCATAATTTCCTACCTGTCACAATTTGGGTAGTTTTTAGTAATTTTTGCTTACGCACGTTGGGGCCCCAGTGGCCCAGGGGACCTGTAAGACACGGCAGATAGGGCGGTAGCTACGTCCCCTGAACATTACTCCCCTTGTGTGGCGAAAATATTTCAACTCTATTCCAAAAAACTAGGTAACAGTCGCGACAATTAGAGAAAATTACAGCATAGTTAATCGCCCACTTTAACTGTCTAACTAGCGGTTCGAACAATGCAAGTGATAAGCTAACAGTATTACAACTTGACGGTAGTTCATAGGAAACTGGGTTAAGTGGTTCGTTGAACATGACAGTGGGGAAATATTTGTATCTTTGCAAGTTGGTAGTACCGGGACCAGAATAGGCCTAGTATCTCATGCCTGTCGTAAGAGGCGACTAAAAGGGGCTTTCGGGGTTGCGAGCGGTAACAGTGAGCTCGAACCGTCCAGTCAAGTAACCCCGGGAAGGACGGCGGCATGTGTGGTCGCATGAAGAGACAGAAGTCCAGAAGTTGGCTATTCCAATATGATAAAAATGCACTAAACGAGTATGCTACAAGACAATATAGTTTTAATAACAGGTATTGTTTGACAGACTTGAAATTTATCGCTAGAAGTTAAAGCTTAAATTAATAAAACTTTTTAACAAAAATAGAAACCGACTACAATGTCAGTAAAAAACAATAAAAAAAATATTGTTGGTTTCTTACATACACAGTACATAGTGCATAGTCCTTAAGTCGGCGCTCAAACCTGTTAGATTACAACGACGAATCTATGTCCTACAAATATATGAGCGCCGACTTCAGAAAGACTTTCAACTTGGAAGTCGGTTAACACGAGTAAGACAATTCCGAAATGTCTAATAGTTTAATAGAAGCTTGAAATACTTACAGAATATTTAGTTGGCTATATAAAACATAAATAATTAAAATAAAATATATATTTTAGGCCCCTATTTATGGGCGCCCCATACAAAAAATGTGTTTTGGCCGTTTTTCATAGATAATGGTACAGAACCCTACGTGTGTGGGCCCGACTCGCACTTGGCCGGTTTTGTGATTTCGTGCATCACATCGTTTCTGTACCTGCGGGTACTTCAAGGTTTCATTAGAGTGACGTTACAATCGCGGTTTGCGCCCAATTATACATGTTGTAGGGTAACAAGCATACACCGATCTCAAAAATATATTTAATCGGACTTTTACCTATATCTATAATACATCCCCCTCTTAACAGTGACATTGGGGTTACTTTAATGTTTTCACATTATATTATGTTATATTTTAATTATTATTATAGTATTATGAAAAAGTATTGAAATCGAGGGCTATTTACATCCTTAAAAATCTGACCAGGCGCAAAACAGACCTGAAAGATCCTTGTAATATGGGAAAGTACACAAACAACTTAAGGGGGGGAGGGGGGGGGTGACGCTTGGTCACTGGGAGGACGGGGTGGCGATTAGTTTTTCTTCGCTTATGGACACCAAAGGGAAGGAGGAGGTCAAAACTTGTCAAAACCGGTCATGTGATTTGGGTACTTTTTCTATACTGACACGGCTTTAGTATAAATGAGAGGCTAGGAAGGTAAAAAGTACCTACCACATATCGTAGCTCATAATTGTCAACTTACAAGTATGTAGTAAGTAAAACCGTTTATTTTATGTTATTTTTATGCTTAAGCTTAATAGTAATTAAGTAATTATATTTTACTTAAAATTGATTAAACGTATAAAGTAAGTAAGATATTTCATAACGTTTTTATAATCTCTTTTAACAGTAACAGTAAATCCAATTATTTTCATTTTATGATCATAATAATTTATTTGATTGAAAATTAAAAGGAAATAACATTCAGAGACGTATTATAACGAAACATTAAGAAATTAAGTAAATACTAGATCATTTATAGTTTTCCATAAAATGGCTGAAGAACTTAATGACTGCTTTCTAATATTGACATAAAATAAAATAAAAGTTACTATTCCGAAATAACTACATTTTGAAAACAGTAATCTAGGGTAGTGTAGGTCATGAGTGTTGAAAGCGTTTATTTAAATAAATAAATAAATAAAAATACTTACTTTTGTGTTTGTTATTTTATTTAACTTTTATGGTAACCCTTCTTTACGTAACTACAAGCGCATCATACTTTGTTTCCACGCTGATGTTATCGGCCACATTGAAATGATTTGAATAATTCACGATAAGGCCTACTTACATTAATGCGAATCGCCGGTACGAGGGTATTATTTCCATGGAATAATAAATATTATTAAGTACATCATAGGTTGGTAGGAGTTATACCTATTTTGCTTCCAGGGTTTATCAAGTATAAGACAAAATAATTTAAGATAGGGAAATAAGATAAATGATTGTCTGATGGTTGAAACTCGGTCTTTCAGTCGAGGGTCGGAGGTTCAAAGCCAAGGTATGACCACTGATTTTTCTAAAATGATGTGAAATTATTATCACTGTTTTAACGGTGACGGAAAACATTGTGCGAAAAACTGAGTTCATTACCAAAATCTTCTCATAGGTGTGTAAAGTACTAAGTCTCCCAATAATAGACTGTAGCCTAAAAAATCCCATTTTGATAGAACACCCGTGTCCAGTTTGACTATAATGGGTTGACGAGTAAATTAATAAAGTTTCTATTTTCTTGTCACAGAGTGGAGGGCGCCGCGAGAGCGAGGCGGGGAGCTGCGCGTGCGGCCGGCGCACTCCGCCCGCTCCGCACGCTGCTCCCGGCCCGCCCGCGCCCGCTGGCATCACCGTCGCTGTGGCCACAAGCGCGCTGTTCGGCCCGCCCGCACTCCCGCCGCACCCGTTCCGCGCGCTGGATGAAATGCCGCCGCCGGTACTTAGGTAAGACAATTGTTTAGAATTTCATACAAACAATCGTTTCCTGGTTTCTATGCTTTCGCCTACGCCTCCTACGGGAAGAAAGGGACTGGCCATCTGTTTCTATATTTCCAGCCATCCAGGGTTGACAGTTAAAAATGCCAGGCATTATATTTTGTAACATAATATATTATCGAGTGGTGCAATAAATAAATAAATGTGCTACGAATTTCGATAATCGTCGATACAAGACCGACACATGGTGTATGTCTATAAGCTTATGATTTTATACTAATTAGTTAAATAGATTAACACTTAGTATTAGTACCTATCTATATATATATATATATTCATTAATCGATGATTTATGTTATTATCCGCTTCGCAAACCGCTTTCTCTATGGCCACATTTGATACATAGACTGCTAAGGTCGTATCGTATATTATTTTTGTTAATTATGAGATTTATTTTTTTTATTGAGTATCTACTACTACTGTTTTTTACAGACGTAAATAGTAGCTATCGGTAGCTACTCCTATTATGCAAAGGCATAATTAAGTATTTATTAGTACCTATAAGTATACGAGAACCCATAACTTTAAATACTTTTCAGAAAAAAAAAATCCAAGAAAAAAAAGTTTTTTAGTTGTACAAAATCCGTTTAACTTAAACCTACTTATTTGTGAAATATGAGCCTTTAAGTTGTTTTGAAGTCCGACACCTGAACATATTTATGCACACGTAAGGTATCGTGAAACTTGAGCTTTGAATAACTTTACTTTTAGAACGAAACATGAGACTTGAATAACTTTTGACCTCTATTGATTTTTTATGAAACCAAGTAGCAAATGAACATCCGGTGAAACTAATAGTGAGTGGTGACAGTTAGCCGAGGACATACCTAATCCATTTCAAATAGGATACATGGGCTTACATTCGTATCCGAAGTTCTCCCGACTATAAAAGAGATGAATAACCCTCCTCCCATCGGAAAAGAGGAAGGAAGGTCTAGGAACATCTTTTAATTCGCTATCAAATTGTTTGATGGTATCTTCGGCTGCTTCAAACCCTCCCTTCTCCCCAAACGATAACCATGCTGGCTTAGTCCGGATTTGGAAACAATAAACACTTTGTCTTGCAAGCTTCCTTAGAATCGCGATACCTTCCAACACCGTTAAAGTGTGTAATGATATTTTATACACATAATAAATGACGTCAAAAAATCCCACACCTAAGATTGTGCGATTCGTTCTATGTGAAAATTATACCAGTAACTTGTCCATCCATCACTAAGTTATTGCTATAACAGCCTTAAACTTAGCTAGCTTATCAAAATCAGACATTACCCTATTATTTACGCTAAAGATTTATAAAACAAGATTAATCAAAAAGATAAACTCGATGTGGCTACAAATCGCTGGCTCCGTTCTAATGGAAACAATTAAATTACTATCTATATAAATGAATAAACTAAAATTTAATTCTGTGGTAATTTTTACTCGTTTTAAATTTTTGTGTTCCGTACGTTTAAACGACAAAACTGAACCCACATAAGTCTTTTATCTGTCTGTATTTTATAGCCAATATATTCCGAATTTTCAAAAACGTTTAAGTTGAATTTTAGGACAATATTTGCGAATATTATTACAAATTGTACTAATAATGTTGAAAACAGTCATTGTAGTAGTTTATTGTAGTAGTTTTGAAGTCGCTTTACTATTTTCGTTCCATAAGATCACTTCGATACGATCTTAAAAATTACGTCACTTACGGAATCCGTTGTTTACGTTTTATTCACTGTGCCCATTTTATTATACGAAGATATTTTTAGACAATTATACATATTTCCTTATACTGTTTTTCTATTATACTAACTACTTTTTCTACTACTACTATTATATCAACCTCCTTTCCTTTCTTAACTGATTAAACTTTAAGGTTCCTTTTAAAGTTTTAAAACATCGATAAGTATCTAATAATTTATTATCCCGGAACCCACATTCCACGAGATTATTGTCATTATGTAAACAGCCTCCAGAAACAGCGAGGAACGAACGAAATAGAAGTTATCTTGTAATTGAAGAGAAAACTAGTTGCATAACAGCGGTTGTGATGTCAGCTCTGTGGTTGGGATGTTTGTATGATTAGTACGAGAATTTAGGTAAATATTGTACCTAGATCTCATACTAATCTCATTAGTAATGGTATTTCATTGTATGGTAATTTGACTGACACGCAGTGGGTTTTGGGTTCGATCCCTGGTCAGACAGGTATTACAAAGGTGAATTTTGATTTCTGTTCTGGGTCTGGGTGTTTGTGTGTCCGTCATTGTGAGCCCATGATACCCACGACACAGGAATCTTAAAGTGGAGCTATGAGTGTAGAAAAGCCTTAAAACGTTAATTAATTCTAAACTTGTATAGTTGTTTAATATCAATGTTAATCTTTGACTTTGGAAATCTGTACTTAATTGTAAAAGTAATTGTAATAATTGTAAACGTAAGTGTAAGAGTAAAATCGCAAAAAAAAGTACAAGTATTGTGGAAATAACATCAAACCTACGTCTAGTTTAGCGCAGTGTTATAGGAGGTGGTAGAACCAGAGAAGTTCGACCGGGGAAGTACCACCGCCACACCTATTTCTAGCGTGAAGCATTTTTTTG
>DWNE01004022.1:0-15785 GCA_018249875.1 Cecropterus toxeus
GATCAAGTAGCAGACAGACAGACAGACAGACAGACAGACAGAGTTACTTTCGCATTTATAATATTAGTAAGGATTAAATAGTAAATTTATCGTGCAAGGCTTTAGGCTATGTAATATCACGCTGTTTGTTTGTTTTTAATACATTGTTCTTTAATAAATGTGGGTGAAACTGCGTGGCACAGCTGATTAAAAATAAAATGCTATGTTTCAAATGCATTTTTTTTTAATTGCCTGAAATATAAATAAAAAATATTTATAAATATCTTCTAAAACGCTGAACATAAACTCTAAATAATATAAAATGTACATAGATAAGCTCTTGATTAAATTAGGCAAATAAATATTTCATGTCTTATTCTAGTTTTACGCGTAACCGACATCTCTGTTCTGTTTAAAGTCAACAGTGTTTTTTTATTCACTACCTTTGATGAAACTAATTAAGTACTGGAAGGCTGGATTCAGTTAGTTAATTACAAAAGTTCTTGCCCAAGTAGCGTCACTGGGTGGGTAACTAATTGATATTTTGAAGTACAAGTTTTGAAATACGAACTCAAGTACTAATTTAGTTTAAGTTTAACATTTGAATGTGTTACATTCATATGCTTATTCATTAGGTCCTATATTCTGTTATTTTTCTAAGCCCCTCTCCCCTAAATATACATTTCATGCTGTTTTTGGTATTTGTTGTTATAGCTCCAAAAGAAATACATCTGTGAAAATGTCAACTATCTAGCTATTACGGTTCGTAAGATACAGCCTGGTGACAGACAAACGGACGTACGGATGGACAGTGAAGTCTTAGTAATAGGGTTCCGTTCTTATGTGGGGACTACTTGCCCTGGGAAGGGCCTGAAGGGCACCACGCAAGGGGAGCACCGGTGGGTTCTATGTAAGATAGGGGTTTCCCTATATGCATATTGAGGCCACCTAGGGGTTCTAGTTGGTAAAAATTTCACATAACTGTTTTTTTTCCAAAAAAGGTGGGGTTGAAGGGGGTCTTGAAGATTTTTCCCCCAAAACAAAAAAAGTGTTCCGTTTTTACCCTTTACATACGAAACCCTATAAACCTCCATATTTTTACTGAAATAGAAAGCGAACCTAAACGAGGTTAGAATAAAAATCCGCGGAGCAATATTTTTATTTCCATTTTAGTGGTGCAGAGAGTTCACAAACAGATGGCAAGTAAATAACGACAGGCGTACAGAACGTGTTTTCACGACAAATATTGAAACATTCATACGTCCAATCTGTCGGCATTCGATCCTGTTTGCTGGAAAAATGTTGCCATCCGCTATCTATTGCCTCTAATGTTGCAATAAATGGTTTATGTTTGCAGTAGTTTGGTTGTGAGAGCTTTCTTGTTGTGTTTTGTAAACAGAATGAGGTTTTAATGTGAACTTATTATACTAGGATCGTAAAGATGAGAATGAATATTATAAAAAAAATCTGTAGGTGTGAATGTAGCTTATATCTTAGATTTCCTTAATAACGTTTCGCTAATAAAATAGTAATCTAAGGAGATTAAATATAAGGATATTTTCATGTGGAATATAAACAAATATAATATGCAAAGGCTAATAAAGGTAGGTAGAAATATTTAACGAGATTGACAAAAGTTTTCCTCATGTCCAATCTAAATAGGCTGAAAATTAAAAAAAAAAATGGAATATACGGGGGCTAACAGATATAAAAAGTTATCAAATTGCCAATAAATTTTACTTTACCCATAAAACTTTACGTTCATTTTTTTCTGAAAAATCGTTTTTGTATTGTATTCAAAGAAAATGAGTTGTTGGATTTTTTTTTTAAATTTTGAAATGAAAACCGTGTCCTAAATCCCTTATTTCTTCCAGGTACCGACGACGGGGACCTCAAATTCAACTACCTATCGAACTGCGGGCCTCGGTTCCGCAAGCTAGCGGACATGTACGGCGGTTCGGACGACGACAGAGCGCCCCACGAAGAGTCGTGGTGCTAGCCCCGCGCCTGGCTCGTGTAGCCGCCCACGCGTGGGCAAGGTAAGTGCCTTGTACCCCACGCGTGGGCATACGACACGTCAGTGGTTCGCCTAGTGTCAAGACCAAGCTCGATGCCTTAACGCTCAACACAACGTGTTCACAGTGAGCGCTCGTGCTAACGATACCCCCACCGTCGGACTGAGGTTGAAACTTTTAAATTTTATAGGAAATGGAGCCTGTGATAATTATTATGCGATGTATTTGGTATGAATGTCATCGTGGGCGTGCCATGCGGTATTGCGAATCATAGCGCGAGTCGATTTAAACAGTGATATTGCCATATGCGAGAAAACTTGCACTTGGCAAAAATTCAACGCCACTTCGGAGTCTATTCAAACTTGGCACTATTCGTTCGCAATATTGTTTTATGACACGTACATACAACTGTTTCCTACGTATAAACGTTCGTTAACTTAAAGATTCCGTAAGAACTTAATTCCTGGTGAATGTGTGTTGCGATAGGTTACTTGTAAAAATTAATGTATAAACATTTTTCGGGCAAGAAATTCAAGTGTTAATAAGTTTTAAGGAATGACTGATTTGTACCGCTGTTTAGGCGTGGTAAATACGCCTAGATTATTTCTTGTAATTTTTATATAAATTATTAAATGTAGCTGAGAGTTCGTATTAGTTTAAGGGTAACATGTACGACATTTTTTAAATTTTCTTACGTTTATAAGTTGACATCGTGAGAATTATTCTACTACCCGTTCGCGCTAAGTTTGCTGCTGTCGTGACGTCAAACATGCAGTAGCGTCAGCAAAAAAAAAAGGAAGTTTGAAAAATATATATTTATTTGTTGTTAAGGATTACATACGTTTTTATTATAAAAATCAATGAAATTAAATACATTTTTTCACATATTACGGTATTATGAATGAACAGGTTTTTTTTCATTGAAAAGAAAACGTCATGATCTTTAACTCCATATAACGACAATCACTTCGTAAAGTGTTTTCTATACCCATAGTTCTAAAACGGAAAATAAAACAAACAAATATCGCGAAAACTGAGCAATATTAAATTGCAGCATAAGTAATAATTTCACGCGTTTACGGCGATTACGTTGCCTTCGATACTTTTAGCACATTTGAGGGCGACTGAGGGGTGTGTGGAGAGGGGAGCCGCATTCCTTTGGCCGGCAAACTTAGCGCGGACAGGTAGTACATTAGTATTATTGACTGAGCATTTACTTTATGTACGAGTGTAACGTGACATGAGGGTGACGTACACGTACGTAACGTGCGCGTGTAACCAAAAATGTTACAATTTTGAACTTAGTAAGGATGCATCAGAATTTTAATATAAGTGCCATTATTTTTGTCTTTTGTACTTTTTGAGTTTGTAACATGTAGCTACCATACTGGACGACTAGTCACATTGGCCGTTGTTTAGGTGATTTATAATTCTTTTATTTAACTAATTTCTTGTATTTTCTGCATATATATCAATCGCATAAAACGATAATTTATTTCCAAACGAACTTGAAATAAATTGGGAAGATAAGAATTCAACTTGTAATAGTTTTTGTGTTAATTTCATTAAATATGCAAATCTGCTATATTTTTACGAATTCATTGTAGGGAACAAAAGCAGAAGGTAATAATTTAATTACCAAAACATACCCCGCGTTCTGACGAATACAACGAATGTGGGCTAACGTTAGAAACTTTAAATAAATAAACTTCATTCTATTGCAGTCGACGGCAGGACCATTCTAAAACGCAGTCATGTTTATATAAGGCGTTATAATTAGTCCTCATAAAACGCAAGGAATATGTAACTCGCCTTATTAGTCGGTTATTTTTTTGCTATTTTTATTTTTTTATTGCTTCTGTGAAGTCGATTTACGGACAATAGCTTTAAATAGCTTCAAAGAAACATTGATGAAAAATTGAATATTAATATTATATATTAATAATTATCACTGAGTTATCAATATTTTGTATATTACAAGGAGTAATTGAAATTTATATTCTTTTCTTGTTATGCGCTCTCGCTTGCACGCTCAGGCTGAGGCGGAACGTGACACTTTTTCGTGCGTGTAGCCGGAATACAATGATGATCAAAAACGACGCACATGTACAAATACATTTATGCAACACATTAAACTTATAGAAATATAAATTTGGTACTTATTATTTTGTTATTATAATTTCTTTCTATGTATCCTGAAATTTGCCCAAATGTGGGCTTATTGAGATATCTTATGTCAATTTAGGTATTTATTTTGGCCCGATTTTTAATGGCAAATGTGAATAGCGTGGTAGCGGTCAAATATACAGCCTCTGCCATTTAGATGTAAGCGATCATTATTAATTTTTATGTTGATATTGCAAACATAACAATTTAATAATGGTCTATTTTTTACTTTAGGTTTTCGACCATGAATTATAGGTAAACTATAATCTGTGTTCTTGCTGTTGTTAGATTTAATTTTTACTGTTTTTTTTGTACGTTAATTGCATTTTTTCTTACTCTTTCTAAAATTGTTCATTTTTGTATCAAGTTGCGTCCAGTTTCGAATAAATTTATGTAAAATTTTAAATGGTGTTTTGTCGTTAAATACCTGTTTTCCTTATTAAAGTTTCGGGCGATTTTGGTTTCAAATCTTATTATTTTGCAGCGATTTATTTAACGCCGTATAACGTATTAAATTTAATATTTAGCGTTATTTTATAGCTATAACAAAACTGTCCGTATGTACTAGGCCTAACTGTAAATATGTAAAAACATTGGGTAGGCGTAACTTTTTTATGGTAATATTAGGAAAATATACAAGGTGTCTTATATGTATGCATATCAACGAATTATAAGAGTAAACACATATTCTATAATATAATCAGTTACTTCAGGTTATTACTGTTCATGTAACGCGGGCGGATGACCAATTTCAATTGCCATATAGCGATTCTATAGTCTCAAACAGACGACTTTTTTATAAGATTGAACTAGCAACCGAGTATGAATTCTGATGGTAATGGGACAAGCTCGAGGACATCTCTAAGCAACTTCAAATAGAACAAGGGTTCTGCCTGAAGCCAATAGATGCATTGCTTTAGAGGATTAGGATGGTCGCTTTATATAAGTGAGCCAGGGGCCACACTCTTGCCGTATGCCGGGCCGTATGCCGTATGCCGGGCCGCAAGAACTGTTTCACGCTAAAATGAAGCGTGGCGGTACCACCCATATCGAACCATACTTATTCTAGCTCTGATCATATAACAAAGTATAGACTTATAATCTTCAGGTTAGGCTCATGACTAAATCAGTGGAAAAGTGTAGATACCGGCTGACTTACATATAAGGCGACCTTAGTCCTTAAAATTGGATTCTGATAGAACCTCTGTTCTATACCGACGTTTTAGATGTTCATCGGTGGCAGTGTCGTATTACCATCAGGTAGATTACATGCTCGTATGCTACTATGTTATAAAAAGGCAATGGTACGGTATGGATGACGTCATCATAACGCAGTTACTTCAAATAATACGGAAAAAATATAATGTCCGTATAAACAAAAAAGAGCAAATATATCGCGGCTCACTTATATATGAGGCGACTATCTTAATTCCTAAGGAGTAGCAACGCATCTGTGATTGACTTCAAATAGAACACCTGTTCTGTATGAAGTTGCTTACAGATGTCCACGCGACTGCATGCTCGTTTGCTACTTCAGTCCAATAAAAATCAAAATCCCACAAATTACTATTGCTTAAAGACAGTTCTCTAAAATACATGCACACAGCAATTTAATATTCGTAGTATATTCTTTGGTTATCAATCTGGCAATACTGGCAATTGCAATTGGTCATGCCCCACTTAGTAGTACCACCTTTATAAGTAATCATTCGTATTAAATGTCTATATAATGTAATAATATGGAATTAAACTATAGCTGTAATTGACCAAGTAACTCATTAGTTATTTATGAGTTAGCGTTTATTTTAACTGTTATTCCTATTCAGTTGAACACCGCAACATTCTTTTTGTGAAAAAAATACACATTTTTTTAAACTTTATCTAAGTTTTTTTTTTATGCGAAATTAAAAGAACCATTTTTTTTTATATTTTGGATTAACTGTAATTTGCACCGTGTCAAAGAGTGATTTTTGCTTGCTTAGTTGAAGCATTTTTATTAACAACAAAAACATTTCCAAATAATTTTCTTTTATAACAAATAACTTATTATTTCCACGAAAAATGACAAAATACTTCCGTTCGTCGTAATAGCTTGATTGACGGTAAGTGATACGCCTCAAATTATCCATTTGACGGCATCTAGGTCAAACTTAGAAAATTCATCCATCTCTTTGATTTATTGCCGCGTCAATAAACCTCGGAGAGCAATAGGGCTATAATTTAAGGTTATTTAACGAGCTTAAAAACGCTTCTAGCTACTAAAATAAAATATATTTTACCTGACTATGGTTGGCGAAATTCTTGGCATCCACGTCAATGTCTTTTTTCTTTTTTGTAATTATAAATGCACGAATGACGCAATTTGAACACTGCGGATTATTTTCGCACACACATAAACATGCGCACACGCATACTAATAAACACACACATTCACTTAATTATTAGCTATTAAAAAGTTATAAAATCCTAAATAGATTCACTGCCAGCAGTTCAATTTTTGGATCTTGTTTTTGAAGTACAAATGATTAATGACTTTTGTTTTTTTTATTATAATTCAAAATAGAATAAAAATGTATAAATATTATGAACACTTTCCTACTCTATACAATTGTCGTGGTTGGTTTTGCCTTCAATTTTTCTAATAAAATATTTCGAATATACGAAAAATAAACATAATTATATCGGGATGTTTGTAAAAATATAGAGATATGCTACATAACTAATGTATAACTCGCTAGTCCGAACATAGGCGACTTATACATAACTTAAAATATAAAAAACCTGCTGTTTAATGAATACACGAATCCACTTTTATTTTTGTCATTAATGGTCTGTTCGATTAAATTCATAAATTACAACTTTAATAAACAGACCTTGGTTGCTCTGCCGAGCGCCTTCCAGTTTTCACCTACCTTGGTGTATTGCGACGTGCGTCAGATAAACCTAAAATGTCTTTGGAAAAAAGTTTTACTTTATATCATCATGTACAAAATAAGCGTTGAATTAGCGATATAATTTAAGTATATTTCTGTTCTTTTTTACAACCATAAAAATGTATAGAAGTTGTCTATTCCTACATTCCAATGATAAAGTAATGTGGGTAACTGTTGATGTATTTACTATAACTATAGTTCTTAAAGGATCAATTACTATCGTACTTAGCATTTGATGGTGACCATTTCTAACTTTTATAAGCACATTCCGTTAAATGGTCGCCATCAGGTCGAAACACTGCCATTACAATTTTAGACTGGCAATCCATTCATAATCCTATAACAATTTTTATTAACATTTTGAAACATGTATTATGATATTAATATTCTGTACCTAACACTGTAATAATATTTGTACTGATTATACCTAAAAAAACATGGTTGGTTTTCCAAACGATTTCCGACTTAATCTGACGAAGCCTTTTGTACGAAAGAAATAACAGATTATAAGATTATGAATGGGTGTTATAATTGGTAATTTTTTAATATTATACGAAGCGTATGTCTAAAAAGTTTGTATTTATAATAAGGATTTAGTATTACGGCGATTTGTGTGTTGCTCTGTTGTCAATCAATTGTATATTCTAAATATTAATTGTGCAGTAATAATTATAATACATAATTATTGCAAATTAACTTATTGTCAGATTTATTTCTATTCACTCGTATTTATTATAAAAATATTACTAAGTTAACGTCATCCTTTTAGTTTCACTCCTTTTACAGTTTATATACAATATATGCGAGTTAAAAAATACAAGACATTAGTTTATATGTCAATATACTTTGACATGTCACTTTTAAATTTGACATGTCAAACTGACAGATCAAAGGATATTGTCATGTCATTTTTAACGAGTGTTTAGAAGTAATTTGACATGTTAGTCGTTAATTAACAAAACAGTCGATTGTAAGTATGTGAGCGTATGACCGAGGTCATTGTATTTAGTCTTTACAGACAAGAATGCGACTGAGTACGAAACATTGTCATACTGATAATATATGTAAGTAGCATGTAAGGTAAATTTTAAATTGTTTATATAGAAATTAAAATATTCAATTCAGCATTGGAATAAAGTGATGAAATTGGTTTTGTCGTTTAATTTCTATTTTATTTATTTATTTTATCCCGTAAATTAAAGCTACTGATCTGATCTGATCTGGCTTCACGCGAGGTTAGGGTTAGAAGTTAGGGATAATTCAGTGCTCGAGCTTACCCCTTTACCAGGACCTATAGGCAGTGGCGTAGCGTGGGTTTACGCCACCCGGGGCGGGAATTGTACTCGCTACACATTATACAAATTTTGACGACCAAAACAAAAACGACAATATCTAAGTTGACAACTAAATGCAAAAAAAAGACAAAATCTAACTTGACGACAAAAAAAAAACGAATTGCAAAACAAAAAACGACAATACCTAAGTTGACGACCAAAAAAATAAAAAGCGACAATATTTAACTTGATGACAAAACAAGGTTGCCAAATCTGTTTTCGCCGCCCCTCTAAATGTGCCGCCCGGAGCGGACCGCCCCTCCGCCTCCCCCTCACTACGCCACTGCCTATAGGGCGTTCTTAAGGGGGTCTCACAGAGTTTTAATAATTTTGACAATAGTGTAATATTATTTAAAAGTATTATAATATAATGAAACAGCGTTGAATAACGGACCCCACAGTCCAGTTGGCAAATATCAGGCACCTCCGCATGAAAAACCTAGATGACATGGCTAGGAATGATTTACATAAGGCGTCATTCTTAAATAATATGAGTAGCATTATTGACAAGGCAGACGTTAATAAATTGCCGAATAGTACAGACCATTTAGAATCAGTTTTCCTGTGAAGAATTTGATACAACGGTTTAGTATTTATGAATATAAATTTAATTTACTTTCAATTTACATTTATTACTCATAATACGATTTTATCTTCATCCGCCCATAAATGAGAGCAAAATTCTACTGGTTATACATAGATATACAAATCTTACCTATAAAAACATGTTAATGATTTCAAGGGTCGAATCAATCCATTAAATGGGAAGCAGATTATCAATCATGCAGTCAACCTGATAAAAGTGGCTACTGGACAACTGTTTTCATCCCCAGGTAAGATGAAGAATCCTCGGGTCAGCCACAGGTGTCTTGCTATCGTTTCGGACTAATTTGAAACTAATCGAATAATTATGTCACCAACCAGACCACACCAACCAGAATATAATACTGCTATTAAAAGCCTTTACCCTGATGTTTTAAGGCAATAAGTGAGTCGGTGCGTCGATGATGCCTTCAAACTCGAACCACAAAAGGCGCTACTAGGTTTAAACTCTAAAATTTTGTTCGAGAGGTTTAATCCTTTTGTTTTGCCTAACTTTGCCTCAGTGATAGACATGCCATCGCCCACATAAGTATATTTTTGCGACAAGCAAAAGCTTTGCCCTGCTTTATAACATAGTTGGGAAGGTTGGTGTCGCGAACAATTTATATTAACGAAATTTCCCAACTTTGGTCTCGCTGTCAAGTTAGTTTTCATATATTGCGTTCCCGCTTGATATTTGATACGATTTATAGAAGTTGTGGTCTAAATAGGAAAGAGTGATGTAATATTGTAGTTGCTTCGTGATTTTATAGCTGGTTGGAGTTTACAGTGACCTAAAATTAAATAAATAAATAAATAACGCTTTCTACACTGATAGCCCCACACTAGTATTTTCGTGTGTCGTGGGTGCCATGGATACGCACAACGAACACAAACACCCAGACCCAGGACAGCAATCTAGCTTCATCATTTAGAATGCCAGTATGGCCGGGGATCGAATCCGGAACCCACGTGTCAGGTCGGTATGGTAATCGCTCCGTCACGCGGGTCATCAAATAGTGTTGTACAAAAAATGTTTTCTACTTTGGAAGTCGCGTTGGACCAGGGCGGTAGAATTTGTTTCACTGCAACACTAGATTATTCAAAAAACCCCCGAGACATAGAGTAGTGCAGCCACACCCATGTTTACCTATGTTTGAAGTAGCCAACGAGTATGCGGTCAATTTGATGGTAAGTTCACACTGTTACCCAAGTAATCAAGACCATATAGAACAAGGATTGTACCTGATCGATTATGGTTACTTGCGCCTGGGGATTAAAATGGCCGGGTTATGTTTATTTAACTCAGGCAATTTTCACACTCTTCCACCGAAATGCACTACACGGGTTTGCATTTTCCAAAATGATATGTTTCTTTTACAATTTATTCGTTACTACTTCTAGATTTTCCTTCAGTGTTTCATATTTTATAAAAGAAGTTTTTTCCATTTTCCTTTGGTCTGACTTTGAATGTCTGTTTGCTTTTGATAATAAATTATATTATGGTAAGAAATTTTAAAAATAATAATAAATAAATTTTAATCATAATTTGTATTCTAATATGTAAAATTAGTTTTTAAATATAGTAAGACAAACGGTAGCATATAAATAAAATATCCACTTGGAAATGATATTTAAATATTTTTTGTGGCACAAAAAAATATCTGTTTATCTTTGCCATTTTTTGTGGAAATCCTAAATGGAGGACGAATTGTAATAAATTTTAATAAAGGCACTTACTTAATTACATGCGACGACACGAACCGTTGTAACAATACCCTGGATTAGATTTGCGGATTATATTTTTATTGCTGGAAATTCTGGTATTTGTAGGATTTAATACGATAATGGTATGAAGATTCTGGTTAAACATTTTATGATGGTATTTTTGTAATATCGCCAGGTCAGGTGGTAGAACATTCGCCAGGTGGTAGAAACAATGTAGTTCGACCGTGGAAGTACCACCGCCACACCTATTTCTAGCGTGAAGCAGTTCTTGCGTTTCGGTGAAAGTGTGTGGTTACCGGCTCACTTTTATATGAGGCGACCATCTCAGTCCTCGGGTGTAGCAACGCATCTGTGATAGACTTCATATAGACGCCCTGTTCTATATGAAGTTACTTATAAATGTCCATGGGCGGCCGTAACCACTCACCATCAGGTGGGCTGCTTGCTTGTTTGCTACTTCATATTTATAAAAAAAATATACGGACGCCAGGCAGATGTAAAACATCGTGTCCGTACAAGTAATATGAATACAAGACAAGATTGCGACAGGAACTAAATATACAACATTATGATAATATGTACGAACGTATGTATCATCTACGAAATGTACCCCGCACTAAGTTGAAATAACGCCGCAGCCCGTTTTGTTTTGTTTAATACTTAATAGTTCCGAAAATTTCTAATAGATGTCGCTAATATAAATAAAGGCAAGCAACGCCACACCAACAATCAGGTTATCTGCCTCTATAGATGTTTCACATCAATAAGTGAGTATTGTTTATTATATTATAGAAGCAAATGAGCATGCAGTCTACTTGATGGTACTACTGTATGGTATTATGTTTGCTACTATATATTTAATAAATATAAAGTAGCTAACGAGCAAGCAGCCGACCTGATGGTGAGTCGTTACTGCCGCCCATGGACATTTGTATGCTACTTCATATAGAACCCCAGTTCTATACGAAGTCTATCACAGATGCGTTGCTACTCCCGAGGACTGAGATGGTCGTCTCATATAAATGTGCGCCAACGACCACGCCCTTCCACCGAAGTGCAAAAACTGCTTCAAAAATAGTTGTGACGGTGGTACCTCCCCGGTCGATGTACGCTATTTGAATATTATATTAAATTTTATAAATCTTGCAAAAGTGATCTATCTTCTGTGTTTTTGGACGCATTACATTCAGTTAAAACTTCAGACTTTATTCAGTTGCAAATGTCATCATGTTCTGTTAACAAAGTATCTATATTATTGTAGTCATACCAAACACAGCTCATCTCATTTGATTTACATAAATCCTTGGTATCTTAGTAAAATTTCTAAACGTTATGAGTAGCGACATATATCCAGATATGATATTTTGCCTACGCCGACATCGTATGACGTTTTCCTTATAGCAATTCCGTAGCTTTCATATATAACTAAATTGTTTATTGAGTTATAGAAACCGTGTTTTGGCCAATGATCTGTGAAAACTGCCGTACTTGACTTACTTGGGGATTTGCGAAGCTGGCGATCCGCCAATTCGCCAAGAATCAGTTTAATTGCAAGCGATGAGCGATTAAACTTGTAGAATACGAGTAGTTTTGATAATGTACAAAGAAAAAAAAAGATATAAGTCTGTTATAGCATATTTGTCGATGACAGCTGTCTAATTATTATAAACAGATGACAGTCGCTTGCATCTACCTGCTATTCCTATAAAAACGGTTTTAGAACTCGCTCATTACGCATTTGATTTGTATGCGTCTCGGTGCGCGGACCTCTGTCAGTTTCAACAGGTCGTTTTAACCCGCAGTACCACTACCACTTCAAATGTTCGGTCTTTCGGCTCCTTTTATTTCCCGACATATTTGCACTTGGTCAGTACCCATAGTATGACCTTATTACGTTTGCTGAAAACATAATTGTTTCCGTTTTCAACCATACAGCGTAATATGCTTTATAATGATGGGCGTAAACTTTAAAACTAATAACTAGCCTAACATCTAGCGAAATATAAAATTACGATCCCGTGTTAGAAAAGAAGAAACATAAATGTTACGTTTCTTTAATAACTGTTCTGTTCATTTACAGAAATTACTCAAAATGCGAGCATGATTTTGGCATTTTCACAAATGTATATTTTGCATTAGGCTTCTTGTATTCTCAACATGCTATATATATTTTTACATTTGAAACCTAAAATTAAAACCCCCTCGGTGGCCGTCCTCAGCGCTTGCAGGGGACTCTGGGATCTCCAGTGGAACGCACCGGTGCCCACTAATCGTGAGGACACCTAACATAAATTAAAATTTATCAATTCCACGATAATATCAGCTTAAAATCATCTATGCGATGTATAGGCATAAATTCTCGCTTAATTTCATCGCCTCGCTGCTATTAATCGGTATGACAAGTGATGGAAATCGGTAAATGGATTTTTTGTGAACCTACGCATACAGGATATAGCAGACGAGAGCGCCAAGTTCTGTTTTATCTTTATTTGTCTGTCTTTAAATCCATTAACTCGTTCGCTCCTTTCGTTGCAGTTGAAATAGATCCAAATAGCGCTAATGACTGTAATGTTTGCTTATTACTACGTTAAGTAAAAATTTTAACAACTCTCTTAGCCAGCAACATGAGCGCTGTTAAAAACATTCGCAAAAACTTGACAACGTATAAATGTTCGTTTGAATTTGCAAACTATATTTTAAAATATAAGGCGTTGTCCTTACTTTAAGTTGGTCTGGATCAAAAAACCAAAATAATCCAAAATATTTTTTACATGTTTTTTTTTTGTTTTTTTAATGAAATCTAAAAATCTTCTCAAATCTTTCTTCTGAAGTTGTTTTGATGTAGTTGTAACAGTTATGTCTTCATAAGTGATCCCTCCTATTTTATTCGGGTCTGTTATGGGAACAACAGTTATGTAGCCGGGTTTCCCCGGGTTTTGGAATAGATCCGTGGATTCTAAATAAATTTGAAGTGCGACTGAAGGTCGTCCGAAATGGTTCTTAACGTAGCCGTGTAAAACCCGAGACTCTTTGTCGAAAATCCGATTAAGTAATTAAATTTTGGTAATATACCTAAATGAAAAGAACTTTACTTTATATTCATAATTCACTCGTAAACCTTACCCACAAGCCTTGTGAGTGCCATACATACATATATCTATATAAATATGTAGGCACGAAGGACGTAAATTTTCATTATTGTATCATAGTGGAACTACATTTTAGATCTCGTCTTCTTATCAAGAGTTCAATCAAATATCTTCTTAGTGTTAGTGATAATTAATTTACGTTAATTTAATTTGTCGAAGTATTTGACGACCCGCGTTGTGGAGCGGTAACCGGTGGGATCCGGGTACAATCCCCGGCCACACAGACATCTGAAGGATGAATTTAGATTTCTGTTTTGGGGTCTGGGTATTTGTGTATTTGTTTTTGTGTGTGTCCATAGCACCCACGACACAGGATAAAAACCCTAGTGTGGGGTTATGTGTGTAGAAAACATTAGAAATTGAAAGTATTGCTTAACACATTTTTTTTTAAATCCTTATATAATAATAAAATGGCCATGGACATACAAAGACGTACGATCATCCAGACCTGGAATGGAAAAGTAAATTCATCACTCAGGAATCTGTCAGGTCGGGAATCAAACCCAAAACCCACTACGTATACATACCAGTACAGCTACTGCCTCGCGACGCGAGTCGTTTCGTTATAGTTTATCTCTATAAAATAAATTTTATTCATTCCAAAGTCGTTGAACGATTTATCTACTAGCATTTTAAATGTCAATAAACGTAAGCGCTTTCTACACTCATACCCCACAGTAGGATTTTCTCCTGTGTGGTGGGTGCCATGGAAACCCAGACCCAGAACAGAAATGTAAACTCATCATTCATATTTCTCTCTGGCCGGGGATCGAAACCGGGGCCCATTGCGTGTTAAACCGGCATGGTGACCGCTCCGCCACGCGGGTCGTCAAATAAATATAATAGCCATAAATATATATATAAATGTATAAATATATATATAGTCTTTAGGCAGTAAAGACCATCTACACTAATACTAATATTATAAAGGAGTAGAGTTTGTTTGGTTAAACGCGCTTATCTCAGAAACTACTGGTTCAAATTAAAAAAAAAATCTGTGTTGAATAGTAAATTTATGGTGGAAGGCTTTAGGCTATATAACATCACGCTATGTTTGTTTGTTTTTTAATAGTTTGTTCTCTAATTATCGCGGGTGAAACTGCGTGGCACAGCTAGAATAACATTTAAACTGTCCTAGATTGATAACTAAAAATCAAACAAACTTTATGACTGTTCTAACATTAGCCTTAAGGGTTGTTTTGCCTTTGAATCTAACGATGCGGAACCAAAAATACTAAATAACCGCCGCTCTATCAGCCATGTGACCCATATTTGAAGCTATTCAGGTCTTTGAATTTGTGCACAAGGTTTTGCTATTGTAAGCCTTTGAAAATGCCGATATAAAAGATATGCAATAAATAATGTGAACACGTATTAAAATTGTATGACTATTTTCAATAAATAATTTGTACTTTAGATATGTTATTTCGTACAAAAATTATCCAAGGATGGCCCGAAATGATTAAAAAAATAACTGACGGTTATTTTTTTTTATGTATTGGGGTGAATTACACTACAATTATAATTTGCCCTGGACAGATTTATATGTCTAATTAGAGTTAGAAGAACAAAGAATTATAGACTGTGGTATACTATTAGAAATGTTTGGGAATTCCCTGTGTTCTAAATGCAACTTACGTACATAAAAATACAAACAAACACCTATGTCCCGGATCGACTACCTAGGTAGCGGAAGGGTCATCATGGCGGTCTGTCACGCAGTAGGTTCCGGGTTCGATCCCCGGCCAGACAGACATCTGAATGATGAATTTACATAGATTACTGTTCTGGGTCTAGGTGTTTGTGTATTCGTCTTTATGTGTGTGCATGTCATCTACACAATGACACAGGAGAAAATCCTAGTGTGGGGCTATGAGTGTAAAAAGCGTTATGTCCAAA
>DWNE01004023.1:0-15785 GCA_018249875.1 Cecropterus toxeus
GCTAATTTCAGTTTTAACAGTCGGATCTTTTGTTTTCATAATAATTTCTTGTTTTCTAGCTCTGGTTTTCTCTATCGGGAGAGATAACTTTTGCAAACGTGCTTGAAGGAAACTAAGTAGGTACGCAGAGATTTCAGTTTCAACATCCGGCTTGGTGCATAAATTGCTGTTGAGGTTATTTGTCAATTTTAGCCAGATTATCTAATGATAATCAGACTAAATAACTATATCTAGTGAAAATTCACTAGATATATTTTGTAAACGTGTTTGACGAAAATTTATATATTTTTTTATAAATATGAAGTAGCAAACGAACAAGTAGCCCACCTGATGGTAAATGGTTACTGCCGCATATGGACATTTGTACGCAACTTCATATAGAACAGGGGTTCTATATGAAGTTTATCACAGATGCGTTGCTACTGCCAAGGACTGAGATGATCGCCTCATATTAAAGTGAGCCGTATAAATGTATGAATCGTATTCTAAATACTGAGATATGTAATAAAGTATTGTATATTCAAAAATGTACATTGACGTAAACGAAATGCAAAACAGAAATGCACGATAAACCTCTATCATTTATATGTCTTCCTGGCTAGGGATCGAACTCGGAACCTTCCGCGTGTGAGGCCAGCTCGTTACGCCACACGGGTCACGTGTGTCACCTCACACGTATCGTGTACTACTGTAATAATGATAATTATTTACTTGGATAAAAGTAAGCATAAACGTTAATTAAAAAGTATGAAAGTATGAGTTTCGTCAAACTTTCTTACTTTTTACCCGACTGCGTCAGAAAGAGGGTAATGTTTTTTTAACCTTATTTATGTTCATTTCTTTATATAGTCCAAACGGCTTGACGGATTGTGACGTATGACATATCTTTGGAATCGTCTTAGTTTGCATAGTGACATGGAAAATGGGAAATGGAGGTAAAAGGGGGAAGGGACGATTTTTTTTACTATTATAACAATATGGGCGTCAAATGAAAGCTAGTAAATAAACCCATCTAAAAATATACATAATATGTACATTTTTGAATAGGTCCATTTATTAGTTTTCATTTAATACCCATATTGTTAGTTTCATACATAATTACATACATCATTAAGAATAAAAATTTCGTTTTAAGTAGTCGGGTTTTATGTTCTTAACGATTTTACTAGTTAGTTGAATATAGATGCGGTAATGGTGCCTAACAACACGAGCCATGAAAAGTTGTACCATTGAAATGTTCGTGTTGTTATTAGCTCGGTGACTACACTTTAATACAACAAAGCTGGTACAAAAAGGTGCAATAAAGTTATAAGCAAACAGGTTTCACCAATATGAATCATCTTGATGTCTTTATTAAAATGAGATTGTTTGACACTCTCTACATAACGAGAGATCACAAAAAGACCTTGACATAAACATCAGAATAGAACCTGTCCGTTATTGTTACAAATAACAAATAAAATGTTCCGAATCCGAAATTCCGTTCGAGAATCTAGTCCACTTATTCTCAAATTTCAGCATAATAATATAATCCTACAATATCTGTAACAAGTAACATATTAAAAAATCTTAAAACAAAATCTGGACGCCCTAAAAACTATTTATTATCTTCAGTTTCAATTTACTATTATTAAACAGTAAGTTTTTTTTTTTATTTGTGTTGGTCTATTTTCATTTTATACCTTATTGTTGTGATAATAAAAAAGTCACCCTTTTTCCTCTATTTATACATGTTTATTTTAAAAATTATATGACCTAGGCCATAATCCAATAATATGTCATACCCCTATACTGATTGGGGCTGTGGCACCAAAGAAGTGGATACATATGTACATACAACATACATACATATACCCAAACGATTGATAACCATTATCGTCCATCTGACGCAAACGGGTAAATATTCTATAAATGACTAATGAATGGAATTAATGTTTTGGGTACGTACCCAATGTAACTGCGTTAATGTGGTTACGCATAGAGTATGTTGGAAATGTACACAATTTGTTTAATAAGTTAATTAGGGAATACAATTTATTAGTATTTTCCAAATACCATTTGTCGTCGCCCAAATTCATTGTTAATTATAAATTTTGTACCGAGACAGTTCAAAATAATTGGCAAACTTTTATGATTTCATCGTAACAATGCATTCGACGGTCTACTCGTAAATATAAACAAATTAAAGACGCCATTTTGCGCTCTATAAAGTTATTCTTGAGCCACCAAATCAAATGTACCTTTAGTAATCTTTAGTTACGTTTATTTGATTAAATATATCATCACAAAGTTACATAGTTACTGCCCACTTACAAATTGTAATGACTCGTTGAAAATTTTAATTACTGGAATTACTAAAAATCTATCGTTAAAAAGTAGTCATGAGCACTGCCGATAGAAGTAAAAACAAAAAAAACGCACGGAGACATCTATATGTATATACGCAGTGTACATATATCCGAAACTTTTATATTGTATTCAGTTACGGTTGTGGATATTTTTTATTTCGGATATCCGATAGTTTCGGTTACGGATACTGAGCTCCGTAACATCCCTGGTATATGTTTAGCTCATTGTAACGTTAACAGTAACGATAACGCGAGTTACATGATTTTTACCCGACTGCGTCAGAAGGAAGGTAACGTTTTTGAGCGTGTGTATTAATTTATGTATGTATGTCCAATTCTTTGGCACGCGCTACAGCCCAAACGGCTTGACGGATTGAGAAGTATGATATATCATTAGAATCGTCTCAATTTGCAGTGTGATATAGGCTATACAATTTAAAAAAGGCGACTACATACAATAGGGGCAAATGGTGGGGAAGAACTACTATTTTACTATCGCGACAATATGGATTTGAAATGAAAGCTAGTGAACAGACCATACCAAAAATGTATAAATATGTACTATATATTACAGTACTTATACTTGACTATTTTATCGGCAAATCATATAAAGCGTTAAATTACATATACATATCGATGAATGAATGAATGAATGAATATATTTATTTGCAAAAATTGAACAAAAAATTTTTTTACGTAGTCGGGTTTTTGTTTCAATATTTTAATAATGTTTCTGTTGTTCACCCAAAAAGTGCTCAACACCAAAAATGTTCACAATTACCCAAAAGTTGGGTAACACTGATCTAGTCCCACAGAAAGTAAACGCGAACGCTGGTAACGGTAAAAACGATCGCGACTCGTGACAACGAAGGTCGACGACCTATCGTCTCCGTATTCTTGGTGTTTGCGGAAAAAATGATAATCACGCCCAACCATGTCCGGCGTTGTTTGACCACATTTACGTGTTTTAGTTTACCGTTACGCGAGATGTAGGACTGGGCTAAGGTTAGACAAAGTCACGACATTATTAGGTAGCTAAATGTTATTTGGACAATACTTCAAACCTCATTTCTGTCAGAACACTTAATTTATTATATTAGAAGTAGCGTTATTAAAGTCATTTTTAAATGTTACAAAAAATGCAGTCACATTGAGAATCTCCTGCTTTTTAAGTCGATTAAATATGACATGTTATTAAAAATGATTAAAAATAACATTCATAAAGAATCAAGATTATCCCACATGTTTCAAGGTCTCACGTAAAATAAAATATTGTACACCGCTTTTAAAATCTTACAGACTCAGCTATTTAAAAAGATTTCCAGATAACAAAAATACGTGTAGAATTAAAAAAAATATATACGTACAAACCATCCATATAAAGACCAAATGAATACAAAAAAAAACAGTTATTTCAAATGATAAACAGATACTTAAATTACATTTATTTTCATACATTACTCCCGCGCGAGTGCGTTAAACATTATTTATTATAATAGACCATTATCACAACGTATAAAGGTTCTATCGCGTAACCCTTTTAATCTCGCCATCGTAAGGTGTGTTAATAAAGGTTTAGATATCGGACAATCCCATCGTATGTGGCTGTAAAGAGACAGTAATGATCTACTATCAAATTACAAGAGCGGTTGAGATCGTATCTCTCACGAGTCCTGCCGGACACGTCTGCTTGTACTGTTATAGAGCATTTTATAGAACAAGGATGGCTTATCATCGGATTACATTGGATTTTATTAGATATATATCTTAGACAATCTAAGCGTTATTGTAAGTTATTTTAATTATCGTATTACCATAATCGATTTAGATTATACTAAGATAGAATCTAAAATATAGGTACTTTATGTGTGTTACAGTCCTTGGTAGTGTCATTGAATATTACTGAAGTTGATAGTAAGTAGAGTTCCTGTACAGTAAAAGGTACTGCGTACTGAATTAGGGTATCTGATCATCAGGTCAGATCAGATCAGGTAGGATACACGGTGCTCCTTAGACTAAGTTAAAGCAAAATAAGTGGGAAGTTCGGATAGGGTCGGAGGGGGTTCTGAGTTAAATAGACTTATTTTGGGCAGAAAACTAAAAGAACGTTCTGAAGTATTTTCTTTACGAGTCTTTAAGGGTCCTCATAAACCTTACCTCTCTTTATGTACGCCCATGATCCTACCCACATAATTTCATCGGGCTTATATTATTTCTATAAAATATTCGACACACAAAGGCGACAACTTTGACGTTACGATGAAATAGTCTTCCATAAAGTAGAGATACAACAGATCATTATTTGAAACCGATATTAAAGATCTTTAGAGGAATAATTAAATGTAAATCAATTGAAACAATCAATGTATTCAAAATCTGTTAAATTTTTAACCATCCTTTATTTCTAAAACCTACATTTCACAAATGTACGCCATGTAAGAAATTATTCTCTTACAACATAAGTATAACCACAATTTTGCGAAAGTAAACGACGTTCAGCTTTTAAATGCATTTTGAAATAGTCTGCAGTGCTAAGTTTATTAACTAAACATGAAAGTAATTAACGCCCGCAACTTATTTCATAATATTTCATTTAGAAAAGATGACCTAAAACTATACAAAGTGGCAGATTTTCTATGGTAACTTTACATGTGAATTACATATAAGCATTAATTTATGAAAACTGCTAGATTAATGGTATGATACCTTTTAACATCAAAGAAAGCTTGCAACTATTAAATTTTTAAGATAGTAAAAATAGTAAAACAAAAAATTCGACTGCATAAAACTATTTTTGTTAATTTAACCTTTTATACGAGTTTTCGATAAGATAGTCAAATCAGAGAACTATAAAGTTTTATTTAGGATGGTTTATTTACTAGCTTTCGATACTCATATTGTCACGATGATAAATAAATTGTCACTCCCCTCTTTTTCCCTATTTGTAGGCGCCACTTTTTAAACTTATATAGCCTATGTCACTGCAAACTGAGTCCCTTCTGATGATATATCATACGTAACAATAACTCAAGCCACAAAGAAATGGACATACATACAAATAAACATACATACATACGCTCGAATAACATGACTCTTCTTCCGACGGGCTAGATATAATTAATTCGCGAAGACTATCATTGGAAATGGACAATCATTTGGACGCCAACTAAGATACGTTGCTACTGTCAAAGAAAGCAACGTAACTCTAAATTTATTGTCTTTAAACTTAAAGAATAAAATATCAAATACTTGTTCGGAATACATTCACAAAATTCACGTCAACAGCTAAAGATTTTTGACAGAAATTTTTACAACTAGCAACGTGCATTACGTGCTCGCTCTGTGTCAGATAAGAGGTAAGTGAACTTAGTTTTTATATTTCTAAAATTCAAGGAGATAACTCTTGATGATTTTGAAATCGTCTTTTACTTAACTACCATTACGTAGTGGCTACCTTTGAATAAACGGTTTGAGATACGATTCCTGACCTGTTTTTGATAAAGGATCTGAAATTCGATATCCATTCTATTGTACATGTTTGGGTCCATACAATTGTACGTGCAAATTTGTAGTATAGAAAGAAAGGTAAAAAAAAAAAGAAAGAAAACTTTTTTAATCCCGATGAAATAAAAGAGAAAGAAACAATTAAGTAAATTAATAATAATAAGTAAAAATAACAACGGAAACGATAAATTGATAAGACACAACATAACAAATTTACTAAAATTAATCAAAGAATTGAAAACTAATAACATAAAAACATAATAAAAAGTAAATAGTTCTGTATTTAAATATACATATATTCTCCTTGTAGCTGTGCTGCAGTATACCGCATATTATATATAATATTACCTACAGTACATATCAGTATACAGGGAATTCTAATACTCTCGTTTTAATATTGTTACATTAGAAAGCTTTCATAAAAATACTCTTTCTCGTTTTTCAGACGCGCAATCATAAAATATACTGAGGGAGGTATACACTTTAGTAATTCATGTTTACAGGTTTACCGTACTTTTATATCATAATTTAATGTGCTGCAGCATTAATTTTAGAATTTATAGTTTAAAACTTAATTTTTATAGACATAGGCAGGCGACCACTTTATCTGGTCGTGGTAAAAAATATTATAATACCTACAGCCAATTAACTTGCAAAAACATGTTCCAAGTTATGATATACCCATTATCACATCAATTTTGTAGTTATTTAAAATCTGGTTATTTTTATAAACGAACTGAAAATAGAGATATCGTAGTTTAGACGCGAAAGTACCACAGTGGTGCGCAATAAGAATTTACTGACGGTGGAAGGCTCTTATGTCATAAAATTTCAAAAGTATCGCCGTGTGCGTTGCAGTGAACTTTCTGCTCGTTACTAGCTTTATTACCTGCTTTGCACGATTACAGGAAACTTTAAGTTGTTCTGAAGGATTTGAAATGTAAAAAAAATTGAATCCTTATAATTTACCTGTCCAACTATACTTACTACCATTTGCTTAAAAACGGTACGAAAAAAGAAAAAAATATTCATAAGTATTAATTTTAATTATATTGTTTGTTAATTAGTGCCTCTGTAGCCCTATAAAAAATAAAGATATTTAATTTTATTAAACATTAGCTTAAACGATTGGTGTATAAAAATGATCAAATAGGTAGTATAATACTTAATAACAAGCCAATAAAACATGTAAGTTCGATTAATTTTAATTCAAAAAGAAAGTAGAAGTACTCGTACATACCCGTATCTTCACATTAAGAAAAATCAGGAACGCTATGTTTTAAAAAAATAAGTTTAAAGTAATTTCACCATAAATAGTTTAATTAACGTAAGAGAAAATTCTAAACATGACTCAGTCCATCCTAGAAGTGAAACTAAACCAATTGCCATAAAATATGAACATAACCACGTCTTAACAATAAACAGAACTGCAATATTGTCATCGCAAACTGACACAGTTACTCTTGCAATGTGTCATTTGTAGGTTTATTTAACATGCACGGCAATGACCTCTCGTTTCCATACTCATTAGCGAAGAAAGCCTCCGAATCGTGCGTTAGTTGTGTTGTTTTGTACAACAATGGACGGATAACCGGAATTCCGATGGAAACTGTGACAACTCTATCAGATTTGTACTACATAGTGTGACACGTTTATGGAAACAAACTTTTACGTATTACTGTTAGCTTATGGTCGGAAATGATGCATTTGGATGTTAGTTCTATCTATCTAGAGTATTTCTACGTGTGAAACTGGAACAATTCTAATGAATATGATAGATACATATCTGGATGCAGTGCACGTCACTGTACCACAAGAGTTCATGCCGCCCGGGGCCAAAGTTTAATTCGCAGTCCACGTATCTAGGAATTTTAGTCGGCGACAAATTTAGGTCATCGGTAAAATAAGGCATAATCTAAACTGATGACCATAATAAAAAGGTTACCAATCCTAAATGCACTTATTTTACACCTATATCTCAGCAATTTGACAACTGAAAAAGGACCCTAAATATAAATATTCTGCCGCCCCCTAAATATGCCGCCCTGGACCGCAAATGGAGTTTCGAGATTTTTCCTAGAAGAAATACCGATTATACAATTCAAATAAGGAAATTTTACTGGCTCCCAAAGCGTTCCGTACAGGCCCTTGGCCCCTTTTCTCCCTCTCCCTACATCCATACGCTCCGCCAATTTCTAGGTACAACATAACAAATGAAAACGAACCTATTTTTAAAGAATTAAAATTACAAAGAAGCAATCCACCTGATGGTACGTATAGACTATCCATAGACATCTGCAAATAACATGTAAACAGATGTTTTAATGTACAGTATTGTAGGTTTATAGCTAGTAGAAGTCTTTGACGTTCGCTTTCGGTGAATCAAGCCTTAATCTTCATGATATATATCTCATATTATAGATTTTATATTGAACACCTATTCTATATACGAATGTTTATAGGCGGCTGTAACCACGATAGCTCCTACATAATATAGTATAGCTGCATTGGTTTCCATTTCGCACTGTAGCGTAGCATGAATTTATTCCACCCGGGGCGGAAGTTGAACTGGCCACTCATTTTGTTTTCTTTTTTTTTAACTCTTAATTAAACTAAGGAAGACGATCTTTTATTTATTTTTAACTAATTAAAAGAAAATGTGCTGCCCGGGAATGCAACTCGAGGTTTTTTTTTTAAATATCGGTTATGTATCACGAAAAATGAAATTTTGCCGCCTTTCTAAAATGTGCCGCCCGGCGTCCTCTCTCCCACGCTACTTTTTCGCCTCTGATTTCATAAATATTTATTTTTAATTTTTACTCACTGTATTTTTTTAATGCAGATGTTCTAAAGAATAAATTCTCTGGAACGTATCTGCACTAAAAATATACAATGTTTTGTTACTGGACATTAAGTGGAACTCATCGCAGTAATGAGACACGGACGTTAGTGCCATCCCCGACTAATTAGCACTCGGAGTTACAAAAAGCTCTGCCAAATAACGAAATGCCTTATAACATGACTATGAATGCCTGAAACATTAATTATAATTTCGGCAATTTTCTTAGGTCTTGTGTATTGTCGTTCTTATTAAGTATGTGATTTTAAATAATCATATCGCTCCTTTGCATAACTCAAAATTCATAAATTTTAAGTCACAATTTTATACAGAAAATTACTATAATTGAATGCTTGGTACACTAACTACGTCGTGGTTAATGGCCTTTTAATATATTTTTTTTACTATTTGTACTTAATTTATTAAAACATAACAATAAAAACAATTCTTTAAACTTTACCTGGATCTCTTGCAAAATGTATGTTTTTGTACAGTATTCTTATTCATGCAAAGCACCCATATACAAAATACATTGCAATGAAATTGGTTAAAACTAGGAATTTTTAAATACTTAGAATGTATGTAGGGTTATAACTCCACAATCAAATACCTTTTATTAAACAATACATGCGTAATAATAACATTTAATACTGGCACCAAATATTACGTGGAGGTCCACAAAATACATTATAGTTATGAGGTCCACGTTTTAACGAGCAGTAACGAAATCCTCGGCTCATTAGTGCACCCGGAACCACAACGCTGTCCAAATAACGAAATGCTCACAACGCTGTATTTTGACAACAATGTCTGTGATGCTTTTGAGCTTAGAGAATTTCACAACAAATTCCCGATGTAATATTTGCATTCGATTTCGCATATGATGAATTTAGATTTCTGTGCCGGGTCTGGGTGTTTGTGTATTCGTCTTAGTGTGTCCATGGCACCCACGACACAGGAGAGAATCCTACAGTGGGGCTAAGAGTGTAGAAAGCGTTTATGTTTATGTTTTTAAATATTACGTGAGGTCTGTAGAACTTATTATAATAATGAAGCACACAATTTAACGAGCAGTAACGTGATCCACGGCTCATTAGTGCACTCGATGCCACAAAACGCCGCCCAAATAACGAAATGCCTACTTCGCATTATTTTGACAACAATTTCATATCGCCAACATCGTTCTTATGACATTTAGAAAAAATTGCAATTTTAAACTGTAAGTAATCTTTGTGGGAAAATATTCTTGTGGTTCTGAATCTGGTTCTTAATCTGTAATATATATTGTTAAAAAATATATATACGCGAAATACGCTTAGATAATTTTCAGCATACATATAATTAAGCCAAATAATAATTGAAAATATATATGTATGGACTTACAGTTAAACTGTGCATCTGCCAATGGAAAATATAGTTGGTTATTTTTCAGCACAAATAAAATTGAATCAGATAATTAATTAATGGTAATATACACCAATATACCTACAGTTAATATTTTGACCGACTTCAAAAAAGGAAGAGGTACTCAATTCGACTGTATTTTTAACCGATTTCAAAAAAGGAGGAGGTTCTCAATTCGACTGTATTTTTTTTTTGCATTATCTATAATCACGATCACACTATTATTCTCTTTGTCTATAGAACTTAAACCTAGAACAGGACAAAACCATTAAAATTTAATTAATATTCACGTTTATACCAAATGAAATGGCCTCATTACTGTATTTTGTCAACAATTTCCGTAGCGCCGACGATTAGGTACTATTATGTTAGATAATTTCGCAACAAATTTCCAACATTAACGAACGCGGGTTGTTATATTCACTATCCTGTTTGGATACACGAGGTTCTAGGTTAAATTCCCAGTCTGGTGAAATCTAACACATAAGTTAGATTTTCGTTTCAGGTTATGTGTTTTTGTATTTATCTTTAAGTGTGTTTGTATACTTACAATACAGAAAATCTCGAAGAACCAATATGACCAAAAAGTATTTTAATATATGATTTATTTGTCAAATCATTTATCTAAATTCGATACTTACATATCTGACATTTCATATATGGCAATTTTTGCTTGCCATATATGGAATGTCAGAGATGTAAAGATTATTAAAGGCTTTTTCTATACTAATATTATTAAACAGTAGAGTTTTTTTAGTTAAACGCGCTAATCTCAGGAACTACTGGTTCGAATTGAAAAAATATTTTGTCCTAAATAGTACATTTATTAAGAAAGGCAATATAACATAAATGTTTGTTTGTTCTTTTTTATGTAGTAGCGGGCGAAACCGCGTGGCACAACTAGTTTTAATATATAGAAGTAGCAAACGACCATTATGATCCAATGGTTAATTATTATAGGCAGTGGGTGTGGTGATGCGGTCGAACATCAAAGGTCTCTCTACCACGTTCAGTATATTTACGTTTTAATGTCACTAAAACGCCAGATACCGTAAAGGTCTTATAAGTCCATACATTTATAATTCACTAGTTTTTTCACGCGTCTCCGCTCGCTTCGGTCATGTTTACCATGGTAATGACTATCCTATATGTTAATATCGATAATTAATTAAAAATTTCAGCGAAATTCGACAAATAGTTTTTGCGTGAAAGCGTAACAAACATGCATCCTCACAAACATTCTCATTTATAATATTACTAATATACTAAGAATCACTCGTATATATGCTACAGTAAACATTATTGGAAATTTTCTAAAATAGGTACGGATTCTCGCAATAGTAAGACATGACCTGTCGGCACGCCGCGCTCCTACAGGTCAATCAAATTACAGTGTGGCAACCGATAACCGGCGTCCTTCCTCTAGGTATACATGTAGCACAAGGTATCTTGTATAATAGTAGGTTCTAGGTAGAAAGTTGAATAACTGTCTTCCTTTATATAAGCTTGTGAGTATATCGTATACGGTAACGTAAAGTAATGTTTGTACTACGGAGGGATAAGTTCTAAGTGTGAAAATTAGATTTTCTATAGAACTAGCTAGGTAATGAGCATGTCGTCCACCTGATCTAAGTGATCACTGCCCCCCATCAATATCTGTAATCAAACTCATAATAAAATTGTAGTTCTCCCTGAGATCACCCACAGGTACAATGCTACCTCTTATTTTTGTTGATTTTTTACCGCACTAAAACCCCCACCTTGGCCGTCCTCGACGTTGTGAAGAGGATTTACAAAAGAACACAATCGGAATCCTCTGAGAGCATTGCTCTATTGCGCTTCACCCAGGTGAGCGGTGGGCCCACCATATTATCTGGTCTATATGACGGTATGCGTCCACACGTACCGCCGTCCTACCCGGGATCGCCTGGCTGGATGGTTCGAGCTCCAACTCTTGCCGCCCGCAACCCTGGGAGCCCCCTTTTAGTCACGTCTTCCTGTCATACGGTAAGGTACCGTAACCCTATTCTTAGCCCGGAACTCCGGGGACGACGATGCTATCTCAGACAACTAAGTTGAATGGTCTTGTATAAGTATCTGAACTTAAAAAGTAAATAATGGAGTACGAAAAATTAATGGAGTATTAAATAAACTGGAGTATTAAACTATAAAAATAATATCTATAGTTAGTAAAGATGATGAAATACATTGGGTGCTGGCTAGTAAACACAATAACAAAGTATCTCCCGAAATTACGTCGACGCCAACCCCCTTGGAGGTCAATCAAATTACTCGGCCCTGTCTGTTCGCGACCCCTTCCTCTCCGAAAATAGCAAACACCAGCCCCGCGTACACCATTTAAAATATTTTGATCTCCGTTAGAATTTGATAAGTACTTGTAATTTTATCTAGAATAGCATACTCGTGCCTACTTTGTCGGGCATTAAAAAAATGGCGTATCTGTTTGCACGTCAATTTAGCAAAACATACATAGACAGCATACATGTTACCGCGTTTGAAATAAATGAATAAATCATTACGATTGATTGTTTATTCTAATTTTGTAATACTTCTTCGCATACTATATTTAATGCGCAGTTATTTTCTGGCAGCACCAAATTTTGGGGTTCCAGGTACAGTAGTTTTGGCTGTGCATTGATATATAAGGCAGTGAGTCGGAATTGTCTTTATATATATAGATTTCTCATATTTCCTCTTCAGTAATACGACTTTTGATATTCTCGAATGTATTATTTAACCTTTAAGTGTAATGCAGCTGAAGTTACGTTACGTGCCTACAGGCACATTGCTACGGCGGAAAGCTAAATTGGGCAACATGACTGGGTTATACACAGAATATGTAATACATACCTCATCTGAATATTAGAACTACATCACCACTTAACTACTACACTCAATGCTCCCTCACAAGAACTCAGGGAGAAGGGAATGACTGAAAAACAGCGTTCTATGAGATTGAAATGTCTTGACAGCATAAGCTGAGTCATTTCCTTTTGCCTTTTTTAGTTTTTGTTATAATTGTTGTCATATTTAATGTTTTAAGGCAATAAACAAATTCATTATGATAATTATTATTACTTACACCTACACTTAAAACACAACTTTTATAATTAAATGGATATCAATATAGGATATATAAAGTTGCATTAATTAACAAAGAGTAAACTTCATTTCATTAAAAATTTTATTTACATTTAAAAATGGCATTTTCATATTATTTAATATTTCTCTTTGTAAGAGGCCATCAGGCTATTAAACTCTATCTAGTGTATCATAGAAGGCCATAAAACCCTTTAATCCAAGATTTAAATCATAAAATCTCTTTACTATAAACGTTGGTTGTTCATAATGTAAGCTTTTTGTTTTAACAAATTTTAATTCAGTGATATGCATCATTTTAATTATATCACAATCAATACTTGATAAATTTAAAGATGGTCTCTTGAATTTCAATTTAACTTTTACGAAAAGCCAAGATTCCTGACACAAGGATTTCTGGCACTGAGTCATTGCTTTAATTTTCACATCTATCAATTCATGATTCTTACATACAAAATATAATATTTTTACTTAACTACGTCAGAAAGAGGATGATGATTTTTGGAACGTATGTATGTCCATTCCTTTCCCACGCACTACAGACCAAACAGCGTGACACAGTCATTATTACATATGACGTATCATTAGAATCATATCAGTTTGTAGAGTGATATAGGCTATATACTTTTGGAGAGGGAAGAACTATATAGGTTTTATGATTTTAAAAAATGTCAAATGATAGCTAGTAAGTAAACTGTTATGTTACTATTTTGAGAAAAACTCATAAAAACGTTTTTTATGAGTTTTTCTCTCATAAAAAATCATATTTGAGCAATCTCCTTTTTGTTTAAACATTTTTAACAATTCGACGACCCGCGTGCTCGAGCGGTTACCATACCGATCTAACGCGCAATGGGTCCCGGGTTCGATCCTCGGCCAGACAGGCATCTGAATGATGAGCTTAGATTTCTGTTCTGAGTCTGGGTGTTTATGTATTCGTCTTTGTATGTCTATGGCACCCACGACACAGGCAAAAATCCTAGTAAGGGGCTCTGAGTGTAGAAAGCGTCTTAATAATGCTACTTGTAACAATTTCGATTCAGATGTAGATCTCTCGCGAAAAGCTACATCAATTCCGCTAAATTTATGAAATATGTAATTTCAAGAAGCAGTGTTATGAATGTGAATGTAAGTACATCGAAGCATATTTTAGTAACGCGTTCACATCCAGATTTCTCTCGAGGCTATCAAGCTTGCAGAATAAAATATTGCATTCGCTCTACGGATTTCCAGGTACTTTTCTGAATAATATGAAGCCCTAGATTACACGAATTTTAAGTTAAGTTGGATATAGGTGTATCGCTATTAATGACAACGAAGTTAGTTTGCATATAGTATAATTTTAACTTTAATTAAAGTTGATTTAGTGTATAACACATATTCTTTAAATGCTGCTGTAAAGAAGAAATATTTAGGTTGTATAGCTATACAATATTTTTTTTCCGCGGTAATACCTTGAAACATATAGGAAAATCCTGATTCAGACAGCAATACCGCCGCTAAAATGAGACAAAATAGTAGCAGTAATTCGATCAATAAAGTTCAAAGTAAAGTATTAAGTATGAATTTAAAGGAATTGAAAATTAATTTACTTGTGGTTCCACTACGAAAGCACTACCGTCACACCTATATCTTTCAAACAAGAGTAGTATTATACGCTGCTGTATTCTGGTCTGAAAAGTGTGGTAAGGGAGACATGCATCGTCCCTGTAGTTCCTGGATTAGAATAGAGCTACGGTATCCCCTGCCTGTCGTAAGAGGCGACTAAAAGGGGCTTCTGGTGTAGCGGGCAAAAGTGGGAGCTTGAACCATCTAGCCAGGCGACCTCGGAAAGGACGACGGTACGTGTGGTCGCATACCGACGTAAAATCCAGATGGTACGGTGGGCCCAGCCGCTCAGCTGAGTGGAGCCCGATGGGGCAGCGCGCTCAAAGGACTCCGGTAGACTTCCCTTAGAGATCCCGGAATCCTTTTGGTAATGCCGAGGACGACCACCGTGGGGGTTTTAGTGCGGTTAAATCCCACATAACCCGGCGTCGCTCCCACGGCGTTGGGTACCTTTTGAAGGTTGCCCCCTCGAGAACAAAAAAATAGGGAGACGTGCATATCCGAGGTGTCTCGACTTAGTTCTCAGTAGTAGCATCGCATCTTTGCCTATAGACTAGTAAGACTTTGAATTTACTTGGAGTTGAGTACAATTGTCCATGGGCGGCAGTGACCAGTTACCATCAGGTGAACTACATATTCGTTACTTACAACTAATAAAAAATAAAAAAAAATTCCGTTTCCATTAAAAACATTTTTTTCTCATATTGTATTCGAATAACGATGTGAGAAAAACCATCATGTTCGTGCAAAACTGTTAATTAACACTCGTGAAATAAAAACAAGAAACCTGTTATATTTTGTATTTTTGAATTTTCTGACGTGTCGACTTTTATCTGAAACAAGAAAATAAATAATTAATATTGGAAATGGAAATGATGTTGTTACACATGATATTTGCACTTTTACGAAAATTTAATAACAGACTTAAAACCTTAAACGAATTTCAAGTTTTAATTGGTACT
>DWNE01004024.1:0-15784 GCA_018249875.1 Cecropterus toxeus
CTATATGAAGTTGCTTACAAATGTCCATGGGCGGCAGTAACCACTTACCATCAGGTGGGCTGCTCGCTCGTTTGCTACCTCATATTTATAAAAAAAACTAAAGATTAATTGTCCCCCTTCCGCCTCCCTTTTTCCGTTCACAGACGCTATATTTAAAAATGTATAGCCTTAGCCTATGTCACTCTGCAAACTAAAACGATTCCAATTATATGACATATGTTACACTCTTCTTTGACACTTCTTTGGATATGATTTTTATAACCGATCAAGTCGTTTGGTACGCAGCGCGTAACAAAGAAATAGACAAACATTCAGACAGACGCTCGAAAAACATTACCCTCATTCTGACGCAGGTAAAAGTAGCAAAATAAACAAACAAGAACTATGGCCAAAAATACGACAAACTAACTTATAACGTTTTGAGTTAGAAATACATTACATTTTAAACTTTTTTCTCTTGTTCTTACAGAGTTTGTTCTACTCCATAAAACAAGCGAAACGAAACATGATAGATTGATTTCAAATCGGTCGATACGCTCATAAAATATTGGTTATGTATTCGCAAGTTGTAAAAAGAAAACTGCACCTCATCCTTCAACTTATGAGATACTCAGGAGATCTTGTGCGACTGAGAAAACTGAATTAAATTAAAAGTGTCACTTATATATAAGGCAGCCACCTTAGCCCTCGCCAGTAACTTCAGGAGTTGCTTACAGGCGTCCAATACCGGCAGTAACCATTTACCATCAAGTGGACTGCATGTTCGTTTGCTACTTCGATCTGATAAAAAAACAGAATCGAGAAAAAATAAGAGACTAATTTAATTTTTCTCGACCTACTAATGGGAGGTTCTCCAACATTAGTGAATCGAGAAAAATCTCACTACATCTCACCAAGCAAACGAGGTCGAAAAATCGCCAAAATCACCTCACTTAATTAATGGACGCTATTTTACCTACTATCAAAGCCGGATGCTCGAGACATATTGTAGAGCGTGGCAGATGGTCATCAATTTGCAAGTAGATTTTGTTACCATCCGGTAACCTTACGTGTGGGAGGTAATCGGTACAGTTAAGTTGCCTTTAACAGTTATAAAGTCCTTACAATTTTATTTATTTTAAATTTATTCCAAATAAGGACGAGTTAAATTATAATTTTAGCCACCCAATTACTTCATAATAACATTAAATTGATTCGAATTATAGTAATCAATATTACAAAGCGAAAGTATATGTACATTCGTTGTCATATTAAAATATTGGATATGTTACTGCATAATTCACATTTTTTTAGCACTAGTAAATTATACGTAATAATAAAATTCCAGCTCATTTCTCGTGGATATCAAAGCATTGTAAAAATCTGTAGGTAGAACTTTATTAATCCATCTTCAGGGTCTGCAATGCAATTACGATCAAGTTAAATGTATTCACATTTTTATTAAAAAAATATCAATGTTATTCACAAAGTGGACACTGTTTTAAAAATCATAATAAAATAACATTTTACATAGAGTAGATAAACATTACACAGCGTTGTTTACTTTTTATTTTCATCTAAAATAACACTAACATTTAATTTTGTTTTTACTAAAACGTTTCCTATCTTTTATAGCAGGGGAACTGTAATTGAAATTGCTTTTGAATGGCTGATCCCCTAAACAGATATTGTTGATAAAGCATTCAATTTGTATAGGGCACAAAGGGCATTAGAGCATTGGTATTCGTCTATATATTTTAGTGGAAAATTAGCATGCAGTCGCCCCGTGATAAGCGGCAACTGTCGCGCTTGGACATTGGCAATCTTTCACTTGACTGGACTAGAGTCGTATCTGAAGTCGGCCACAAATGTGTTGTTAAGGTTAAGTGATAGTTATCAAATTTTCGATGTTAGTTAAGTTAGACGCTACGAATAAGTCTATCTCCCCTACTACATCTTTTAAACTTTCAGTGCTTAACAATGCTGCTGTAAGGCAAACGTAGGGGAGGTGGTAGTACCTCCGGAGTTGAGCCACGAAGGGTTCTACCACATTTATGTAGCTATGTGGCACAAAATGCCGTTGCATCTTCGTGATTTGGGTGCACGCGTCGAGTGTGCAGTCGGTTACCTGCCCAGCCGGTCCCGACTGCCCCGCCCGCCCCGCGCTCCTCCGTCATTCCATCTCCCTCGCACGTAATGCAACGTCGCACGGCCCGGCCTGCGCCTGCGCAGCCGCACCGCAATGAAACGTGATCGGTTTACCTGCTAGTCGAGCTGCTATAATCTATACAATTCTCCACAGGTATAAAATAATAACAATACCAGAATAGAATTTTCTGGTAATAGTTGAAAAGATTGTAAATTATTATTACAGAAACGAACTTAACAATAACAGGTACGAGAATAAATTGTTGTGAGTTTTGTATAGAGCTACGTGACAATGTTGAAGAAGTTTTGACGAAACATTCTATGCGAATAGTGCAAAAATTACTTCAGCTTTTTCAGATAATGATCTCACTTTTGTTCTTAAGCTAGATCCGTAGTTAGGTACCACAAACCTACTTTTTCACTCTCTACGTATATAATAAGAGCTAAAAGCTCCTAATTACTGAGACATTAGCGCGCTACTTTTTCTTGTGTGCTAAAATTTGGATAACGTTATAACCAGTGTTGATATAAAACCTTTTCTAAACAAAGAATTTCGGTCTACGTAATTTAATGGCGAATGATAAGCTATAACGACTCTTGCCCCAACCCTAAAAACACAAGACTGTTTTTTGGTTATCTAGGTCCTCACGTTTGATAGTAGGCACTCGTGTACTACCAAAAGTGATCATCTAAATAACGGTTTCTACACTAACTTCCCCACAATATGATTTTCCATACTGTAGAATGGGGATGAAAGGGACCGAACTTAAAGTTTCAGCAAATTTTGTAACACCTGAAACAATTCTCAATAAGTATAGCTAATTTAAAAGTAACCATTTCGTTTTAGAAAACGTCAAATATAAATGTTACATTATTTTCCCAAATTGCAAGCTTCACATTGGGTCACTTTTACTCACCGTGCGAATAGCGAGCTCTACAAACACATAAAGACAAACAGAACAAAGAGAAACATCAAATTCGTAATTAAATCGTTCGTAAGCATTCCCACAAATAATAAGTAGATCACTCCATCTTACACTTAACATTATGGGTAAAAGTTTTATCAAGAGTCAGTTTAAAATAGCAGGGGAAGATAGTCCGGATGTGCGCGGGATGCGATGCCCCACGCCACATGTGTGTTTTTCTGAGTGGTGCCCCGTTCCGCACACATGGCGACAATTTAAACCATGTACGGAAAAAAAAAGATTTCGTATTAAACAAAAAGTGATGCTCTAAAATGGAAGCGCTGATCTAATAATGGGATACAGTTCTGTCATAAATTAAATTTATACATAGATTAATTTAGTAAAAATAAGAAAATATATAAATTGTTAATTTTAGTTTTTATCTGCTACAGAGTTGCGACAAAAGAATGGTTATATTTTTCTAGTGTGTAGGTATATGTCGATTTCATTGGAATTCCTAAACGACTTTAATATATATCTGTCATTACCCTCGTCTTTGTAGTGCCAGTGGCACTGGATACTTTTAAATAATCAAAATGACATCTTAACTTGATTTTATCGCGCGCCACATGCGACCATACAAAGCCGGCTTGCTAGTTTTCGTTTTTTCCTTTTTTTAATTCGAGTTTTTTTGTGAAATTATTATTATCTTGTAATCAGAGGGAGAAGAACCCTTTGTAGTTCAATCCAGTAGGCACCAACGCCACACCTATTTCTGCCGAATAATAGCAGTGGTAAGCGCCGATGTTCTGATCTGAAAGGTGACTTAAGGGAGACGTACATATCCGAAGCGTTCCAACTTAATCTTTAAGGGTAGCAAGACATTTGTGGACGATCTCAAGTATATAAATTGAATCTGATCTTATCTAGGGTTTACTGCAGATGTTAATGGTAAAAAAAATAGCCAGCAGGTAAAATACTCGCTTATTTGCTACTTCCATATTATAAAAAAAAATCATAAGGTTAGACATAAAAACATAAGGTATAAATACGTCCAGTTGGATAAGGAACTAAGGACTGAAATAGGCACACGTGTTTCACACTTCATCAATCAAGCGCCATCTGGATTCTTACGTCTCAAGTCACTGCCTAAAACGGTTAAAATATAACCAAGGACTTAAGAACTACTAAAATAATCACATCAAAGATTGTTTCGGATACTTAAAACAGTTCAGCTTGGTACTTGAAATAACTTCACACGATTTACACCAAATGTTACAACTTATTTAAGTTATTTGTAATCTCTTAAAGAACCCTTAGCCACTTTTTGATAGGGTTGACTCATTATGTATATAATATAAATTATTGTTTTTTTATCATAAATGCGATATGCGATATGCACTACCAAAATCAAGCGAAAAAAAATCGTTTATAAATATACGGATTTGGACTCCTAATATAAAAATGTCATGAATCTTTGGTAAAACGTCATAGATTATTATTCATGCAGGTAACAATAACCGATCCTGATTTTTATTAGTGTCCACGAGGGTCGTAAATTGTCGTTATTTACTTGTTAGAGGCTATAAATTATGTCCCTGTTCCAAAAGTCTACAAACAGCCAACAATACTTATCATGATTATGAAATAATTTACTTATAATTCCTGAAATTAGGTACTAATTTAATAATAACGTGACTAGTTCTATGATTATAAATTAAAATACTCGCCTCAAAAATATTCACCTCCTTTTTAAATACTAGCTGCGCCCCGCGTTTTCATCCATCACTACATAAGAAAAAACAAAAACAAAGAGTGGTGTTATATAGCCTACAGCCTTTTTCAATAAATGGACTATTCAACACAAAAATATTGTTGCAATTCGAACCAGTAGTTCCTGAGTTTAGCGCGTAGATATAACCAAACAAACTCTTCAGCTTTATAATACTAAGTACATAGTCAATTATAAATAAATAGTTATAAATACAATTGCAATGCGCCAATAAAAATAACGTAAGTAATATATCAAAATTCAATTATTTGATTAATGATAATTGTTTATTTTGAATTGTTGTTCAACAATAAAACATACGCAAATTCAATTATGCAAATTACTATTATCAATAGGACGAGTTGGCTAAAAGCAACAAGTAGGTAGATAAATGCATAAATGTACAAATCGGGAATATTGTCACATACATTTCAATAATAATTTGTGTTTTTAGGTGGAAGATACGAGTACATTTCGCCATTTTAGTTCGGATCTATCAACATGTATTGTTTTTTACCTCTTTTACAAAACCGTGTTAAGCCCTACTGTATTCAATCGATAGGACAAGCCGGTTGAAACCTATAGGTATATGTATAGGTATATAGGTAAATGCACTAAATGTATAGTTTGTCCCTGTAGTACCGGGGCCAGAATAGGGCTACGGTATCCCCTGCTTATCGTAAGAGGCGACTAACAGGAGGCTTCCGGGGTTGCAGGCGGCAACAGTGAGAGCTAGAACCATCCGGTCAAGTGACCCCGGGAAGTACGGCGGCTGTGTGGTCGCATGCCGTCGTGAATACCTGAAAGCACGGTGAGCGCTAATGCTCACCGGGAAAAAGCCCAAAAGAGCCATCGCGCTTGGAGGACTCCGGTTTCGTTCCGTTGGAGATCCCGGAGACCTCCACACAGGGCTTAGGAAAACCACCGGAGGGTTTTATTGCGGTAAAAATCCCACATAACCCGGCGTCACTCCCACGGCATCGGGTACCTTTTGAAGGTTTCCCCCCTTGAAAAAAAAAGGTAAATGCATAGTTGGACAAGTTGGGATTGTCACATTTCAATAATAGTTTGTGTAACTCTTTTACAACCGCAGTGTTAAGCACTGATGTGTTTTGATTAAGGCTGTGGTAAAGGCGGTGACGGCACCATGATTTACGATTGAAGCCAGTTTAAACTTCTTCGGAATGTTTACATACTTTTTCATGTTTGTCATGATCAAAGACATTCAACTTCAAATAGACCGGATATTGGAAGGAAAGGTGTCATCAACAAGTTATTACCAAATGGTAACGAGTTCTGAAATATACTCGTATGTCAAATGTCAATCAATCCGAGATCAATGCGAAGCAGGATAAAAATTTAAAATATAGTTTATTCTGCTATATAGCCTTTTTTAGTGGGAGGGAACCTTTTACCCACTAAATCCCCTTGGTGGCCTTCGTCAGCGCTTGCAGGGGACTCCGGAATCAATGGAACGCACCGCTGCACTATAGCCTATACCTTAGTTTATTTCTTTGGTCATTATGCTTTTGTTGATATAATCGTTGATCAAATGTAATACAATTCTATGTAATAATAGTTTATAGCAGTATTTTTCAGTGTTTCGCAACCCATTGGAAATCTCGAACCCTTAATAAAAGGGGTCGCAAAACCTCAGTAAAAAATCGATGTAAACTCCTAACACATATTTTAATGCCTAATTTATATAGAGAATAATTATACAAAATAATTAAAAGTGTTGTAAATTATTTCATCTTTATAAAATAGTAAATTAAAAGGTAATAGCGGGCGCTGGGGGGTCGCGAAAAATTTGAATATGCCATTAAATGTTGTACCATGAAAAATATTTCAATTTACTTTAATCCTTTATAAATTTAATGGATAGAATCATGAAATAAAAATACCTTGCAAGCAATTCGCTTTACAGCTTTGTCGTACAATGAAATTATGAAAAGAATTTAATTTCCAACCATCTGCATACAAAAGTGAATATAAATAAGAATTAAGAGCTGCTGTATTTTGCAAAAAGGTAAACAGACATGTTCCACAGAAAGGCTGAAAGATATTTTAAAATATTATAATAAAGGAGAAGTAAACTAGCACGCACTATATGTCGATGTAGCCCCAAATAGACTTGGACTCCTATCTGACGCCGGGGTAGCGCTAAGGTAGATAAACTTAGACTAAATTAGTACGCCTCGTATATTTCCCCCTTAACACCCTCCAGATAAATATAAATATATATATATTTTTTTTATAAAAATGAAATAGCAAACGAGTATGCAGTGCACCAGGTACGGACATCTATAAGCAACTTCATATGGAACAGGGGTTCTATCTGAAGTCGATCACAGATGCGTTGCTACTCTTGCGGACTAAGATGATCGCCTCATTTATAAGTAAGTCGGCAACCACACCCTTCCGACGAAACGCAAGAACTTCTTGGAGCTAAAAATAGGTGTGGCGATGGTACTTCCTCGGTCGAACTACATTGGTTCTACCACCTGGTAAACGCTTTCTACATTCATAGCCCCTCGTATGATTAGATAGGATTTTCTCCTGTATCGTGGGTACCATAGACACACAAAGACGAATACATAAACATCCAGACTCAGAAGAGAATCTAAACTCGTTATTCTGATGTCTGTCTGGCCGGGGATCGAACCCGGAACCCAGTGCGTGTCAGACCGATATGGTGACCGCTCGGCCACGCAGGTCGTCCTGATAAAATCTCAACAACGCTTAACATTGTATTAAGGCTAAAGTATGGAGGTGTGTTGGAGCATTATGTTTGTTTGTTGTAGTTTTTGTGTTGCCTACGGAGTCGTGCTACAAAAAATCCTACGACCCTTATATATTTAAAAATGTATATTATTTGTAAGCTTATTATATTTTTCTTTAACGTTAAAGTACTGATATTTTTATTCCAAAAAGATTTAAATTAATGATGGCTGAGCTGGTCTTAAAAGCTAATTAATATGAAAGTTAGAATCAGTAAGTAGGCAGTAAAACACAAATCCAAAGCTCAGTAAAGATAAATAATTTAGTCTGAAGTTAATTTGAATAAAATATTTATTTTTGTGTATTTATAGGCATGGTAGGTATATTCGGCCACACGGTGTTTTCAGTAAACAACCTTAGCAACCTTAACGAATTATTATAAAACAAACAATTCGTCTGCCTTAAAGTGTGCCTAGTGCACTGAAATAATTAAAATAATAATAATCATGATGGTGAAAGACGATAATTAATATGAAATATAATCTTCTATACTAATATATAAAAATGAGCTGGTGTGTCTGTCTGTTTGTTAGACAATCACGCAATAACCACTGGTCATATTTTCATGAAATTTTGCATGGATGTACGAGTAACTTATTTACCTGTTCAACTTATAGGCTTCTTTTGATTTCGATATTTTGCACTATTTAAGGATGACGATTATTTTTATGTCCGAAGCACAGCGAAGCATAGCGAAGCACGGGTGGGTTAGGTTAGGTACTACAGCTAGTAAAACCTAAATTAAATAAGACAAGATGCCCCACGCGGTGGCAAATGCATTCCTTTATTTATTTGTGTACTTCTGTCTTTAGGTGCCATAATTAAAAATTATAGATATAAACTACGTCACTCCCACGACACTTCACATGCCGAAAATCCGTCAGGCCGTTTTGGGTGTAGTAGAAAAAAGATTGAGACGTACATATTATTCATACTCGAAAACATACTATAATTCTAACGTAGTCGGGTAAGTATTTTTATACTTTTGTGTATAAAATAAATAAAAATTAATATAAATAAATATAAATGAATAAAAATTATTTTTTTGCTGAAATAAATACAATCCCCTGGGTTACCGACACTGCGTGGCTTTGACACTATCTGACCTTATTTATAATAAATTTGTAAGTCGGTCCGTCCGTAATTCCGCCAGCATTCATACTAACGGCAACAGTGCATTACACTTACAAAAAGAAATACGTGTAATGGGAAAATGTTGTGCGAATAGTGTAGTGGGAACGAGGAGGTATAACAAAGTCCATTGTACTGTATCAACTAAATTGTATCGTGCAACCCGTCGCCCCCCATTGTTTTCGAGCAAGTCAGTCTGCTTACTATCTCCTTGATTACAGCGACAGACACCTTTGTTTACACGTACACATATGTCTTAAATTTGTGGATTTATTACTACGCCTGGTTCATCAATTTAAGTTTTTGGATGCGGTGTCATATGCATACCCTGTAGTTGCTTGGCACGGATCTTCTCTTAAAATGAGAGAGTTTTAGACCATAGTCCAACGCGCTAACGAAGTTCGAATTGGATTTTTTTTAGAAAACTCTCGAGGAAAACATCTTGAGGAAACCTGTCCAGTATCCTTACGACGTCTTTCTTCGCTATAAATCAGTTATAATAATATCTTCGTACATCATTTTAGAAAAGCCTAGAATCAAACCTAGGGTACTCGATTTCATCCATCAAACTATGCTTCTCTGTAGTGGTGCCATTAAAAATCATTTCGTAATTAGCTCACTTAATTTCTACTGTTAGAGAAAGTCTGTTGTCGAAATTGAGTACACGTGGCCTATACTGGTTGAAAGACCTTTCAGGCTATTAAAGTCATCAAAGAGAATTCTTAATTCGCGCTTTTAATTGCGACAAAGTTTGAACCTCGTGTAAGGTTTTCTCATTTGACAAACGCTTTAAAGTTTAACCAGCTTTACGTTACCATTATACGCTAGATAGCGGACAATAGTGGACACTGCAGACGAACCACAGAGTTTTAGTACCTGCATGCATCTTTATCTTATATCACTGCCTAGTATAAAACATAGTAGCTTCCTGCTGTCTGTCTGTCCCTACGATTATGAGGATTTTAATGCATAATAGATAGAGTATAGATATAATAGATTCGAGAGGAAGGTTACGCGGATGAAACTGCGCGGCACAGCTAGTGGAGTAATATAGTGGAGAAACAATGATAATTTAAGAGGTTTCTAATGTGATGTCGTAAATAAACACATTGTCGAATGACAAAAAGCTATGAACGTTGTATATAAAGACATTCTGTAGTATATTTAGTACCTGCTGTATAGTATCGCATGGGCGCAATGCTAATTTGCGTGGCACGCGTGCGGACGGGTCGGATCGCTAGTATAAAATATAATAAAAGGATATAGCGTTGTTTAGCACAGAACGCTTCAAGGAGATAATAAATCCACGGACTTGTCTACGAACTTTCTATAATAATAAAAATATTGTGCCAAAAATTGTTTTAGCCATTTTCTTGAAGATCATTGTTCAAAGAAAATATGTTTCATATAATCGAAATGAGAGTAAACACATAGAACAAACCCGCTCTCGGAAAACATACCTGCCGAAATTAAGAACACGAGAGCAAATATATCTGAGGCTGGAAGTAGGTACCCACTTGATGTTTTCTTTTCGCATAGTACACAATTTCGTAAAGCTATTCCATCCCTTGTATTTTATTTATGAAAGTGAAATACAAAAGTTATATAGGAACTTGTTTACATCTAATAAGAACAATAATTTTTGCGTTTTTCTCTTCTCGCGATGCCCGCTGGCATATAATGAATTCCTAAGAATTTTATAAATTCATTATCTTATTGGTTTTATTAGATCACCAGTGTAATGCCCGTGGGTAGTTTAGTAAATCGTCGTAAAAGCTTTTAATTATTTATTTTACTGTACGAATTTTCACTATGTAAGTACTTTTGTAGTACAATGAGTAGCCATTTCTAAATCCGCGCATAGGACATAGGCTCATAGACTGAAAAAAAATAAAAAAAAATACAGACGAATTGAAAACCTCCTCCTTTTTGGAAGTCGGTTAAATAGTTTATTTCTCTCACAAAAAGGTCTTATGTTAAATAGCATGATTACAACATATGAATATCTTAAACCTTACGTAGTGAGAGACTGGTGCCTATTGTAGGTAAAAAATAGACAATTTTACATGCCTTGAATCTGATCGCGAAAATAAGGTCTTCCTGTAAGGAATAAGGAAGGATATAAAAAGATTTGGAGTCGGTCAGGATATAAGAGGATTTAGAAAAGTTGGAGCTTAGATCCTCCTATTTCTACATATTGAATAGGTACTATTCCCCTTTCTATGTCGTGTGACACATAATCTTTAAACGAAAATCTTAATTATTCAGTCCATTTCAGTCCAAGCACACGCTACAGCCCAAACGGCTTCAAGGATTGTGTCATAATTATCATCGGAATCGTCTCAGTTTGCAAAGTGACGTAGGCTCTTCGATCAAATATGTACTTTCATCGAAGCATAGATTATATAGTTTTTAAAAAGAACGCTTGCGAAGAAAGAAAATTGGGGATATGTGTCAAAGAACAGAGAAAAGATTTGACTATCATGGTTATATGGGTATCTAAGCTGGTAAAAAGACCATTCCAAATATATATACATGTGATAATACTTTTATGTTACTTTATTGAGGAAAACTCATTAAAAGCGTAAAATTATAAATATATAAACAAAAAACCGATGGTTAAAAACAATGAACTGAAACTGAAGGGAATCAATAGTTTTTAATTAGTCGGGTTTCTGTTTTAATATTTATAAAAATGTTACTGGTTAATGCATAATTTTATTATTTAACGATATGTTTTATGTATGTCTCGAAGTACCTACCCTTAAAATTATTACGATACAAGGTTCTTAACTTTCCGATAAGCTTATTTTTATCAACAAACAAATTGATAAGACTTGCATGCAATGTAATTTTTTACGTACTTTGCATGTCAAGTACGCCAATAACGTTATAAAGTTACTTCAAAAATAATTAATACAACAGGTGGTAATTCAGATAAAATTTTCGAAATTCGTAACGTCACTTGCTTAAGTATTATTCAATTTACGTTTCATTGGCATAGTGCCAATGATGAACGTAAATCACATATGTAATAGAAAAATAGGGTGATAATAAGCTTTAAGGCTGTTTAAATTCAAGAGCGTGTTGGAGGTGCATTAATTAAATCCACTTTGAAGCGAGTTCGGTTAACGAGTATGGAGCATGCGTAAATTGACCATTTATTTTATGACTCAAAATGGGACATCAGTTTAGACCAGTTTGTATAGACGATTCAAAAAACTTGATTTATATTTACAAGCGAAAAATAAATGATCCGTGACATTTGTGTTCAATATAGTCCTGTAATAATACCCGCATATTTTTTAGTTTGTCGTTCAATATTCTTAATTATTTCCATAATGGTTTGAAAAATGAGACAATTTTGCATGCCTACGTATCTTCTAAGGAACCGAAAATCGGGACGGTCCCGTTCAAAACGGGAAGTATGGTCACGCTAAGCATGCGTTGAAAAGATGGCTCCGAAACAGCCGCGGCGCGCACCTGCATCGAAACTGGTTTTCGTAAACATGATTTCACTCTCTCCACAGCCTACGATGCCGTTGCCTAATTTACTCTGGACATCATCACGAGATAAAATGCTTCTACTACGTTAACACAGCTCTGTTAACCACTTCACTGTTTATATGTTAATGTCTCATGCGTCCGTAGTACGAGTTAGTCATGTTCAATCAAAACAACTATCGGCAATGTATAACCAAAAATCTATACATTACACGCCTTCTACACTCATAGCCCCACGCTAGGATTTTCTCCAGTGTCGTGGGTGCCATGGACACACAAACATGAATACACAAACACCATATACATATTTCTGTCTGGCCGGGAATCGAACCCGGGACCCATTGCGCGTCAGACCGGTATTGTAACCGCTCGACCACGCGGGTCGTCAAAACATTATTACATTTGTCATACATTGCAATAATCGCTACACGTGGACATTTTAGTTTTCGGTCATACCTTGCTATGTACTTACCAATGACAGGCGAAAAGAGCACAGCTCAAAATTTAGCTTTTGTATAGCCTAATTGTGTGTAATTACTATTTGTTCACGTTCCTGTTCGTCAAAGGACCTTAAATTAAATAAAACGGTATCACGTACCTCCTACCTGTAGCATAGTACGGAATTAGAAAATATATTAGGCTGACTTAACTACGCTGAAATCCTAAAAATGCCTTGAATAATTTGTGGCTTCTATAACCCTTTTTTCATTTGAAAGTTTCTTTTTGAAGATGGTTTTGATCTATTAATAGAACCTTCGCATAGATGAGCAATTTACTTGCTTTTAAAAGCAAACACTTAAAAAAAACTTTCTTAAAATTCTTAATCCTAGCGCTTCAGGGATTGCGTTGAATCAACTTCTAAATTAATCTGTAGTGTACCTTTTTACGCCGATTCTTCTTAAAACCATATCTCATAAACAGTGGCTTAAAATAAATTTAAGAAACGAACATGAGTCAGAAATCCTTGTTTCATTTGACATCATTTACAGATTTTTAATACTTTAATTATAACTCATTGGTTTCTAAACCTGACACACGCTTGCGTGTCACCCATGTTTGTAAGAAAAATTGTTAGTGAATCACTAAAAAAATTACACAATCATTTCAGCTCGAAATGGTTCTTTCGACACTCCTCAATTGTAAAACCTATTAGAACTTGCATTGCATGTCTTGTAAAACCCACTTAAACCTAATTTATTTTACTCTGTTGAGTGATGAAGATCTAAAAAGTGTCAATTCTAGGTGATTTACAAAACTAAGTGAACACGCGTACATTATGAATTTAATAGAATCTGAAGTTTATCCCTTGAAGGTTACACCGCGAGTATAAAGTTTTGCTAAAGTACAAAATGTGTGCACAAAGCACGTATGGATGTCTCAAGGGGATCCTCTTACTGTTTCAACACCTCTCACCCAGGTTCCTTCCAAACTCGACTTGTGTGTCAACCTCAAAATGTCTTGGTAATCTGTTCGCGTTAGCTAAAGGCATAGTTAAATAGCTTTTCTTTCTTTTTATAAATATGAAGTAGCAAACGGGCAAGCAGCCCACCTGATGGTAAGTGGTTACTGCCCCCCATGGACATTTGTAAGCAACTTCACATAGAACAGGGGTTCTATATGAAGTTTATCACAGATGCGTTGCTACTCCCGAGGACTGAGATGGTCGCCTCATATAAAAGTGAGCCGGCAACCACACCCTTCCACCGAAACGCAAGAACTGCTTCACGCTAGAAATAGGTGTCTTTGAACTAATAATGCAGTCTTTGAACACAACTGCTGGACATAGGCCTCCGCTAACAAGGGTTTAGCGGTGGCCTATGTCCAATAATCATCGCGCCTAATTTGTGTGTTTATGACCGCAGCGGGAGTTGATGTTATGCCGGGTGACGTTGCTGCCGATCTACTGGATTTGGTCTCTTAGTCGCATCTTGTCGTGATGTATATTTTAGCAAAGAGAGTGGTTCTCTTCAAGACCGACACCACATGGCATACATAATGTACACTTCTGTGGATATCAAGTTTAACCGTCACTGATTCCCCTTGTCCTGTGTCGAATAAGGCAAATAAGTTTTCCAGTAGAACATGAAGCCGTTACCGTTTCCATACATTCATCATTTTTAGTCATCTTCAACAAGTAAACAGTAGGTTTCCTAGCGCCACTCTACCGACTTAAAATCCCGACGAATTTGGCGTTTATACTAGCTAATATTATATATTTGAAAAATCAGGAATGACAAATTTTTCCGCCACGAGGATCAATTGTTCAAGACAATTGCTGTCTTCCAAATTTACTCACTATAACTCGTGCCAAAAAGTTCCCAAATAAAACCCCTCGACAGGATGGGATACTCCCAAACTTTTTTTATTACATTACACTACTTATTTCAACATTCTTCTTTGTTATACTAATAATAAATATATCACATCATAACTTTGGCTACTTGTTACAATGCGCACTGAAATTAACTCTGCTTTCGATCCAACTTGAGATTAGTGTGAACGTGGTTTTCGCAGCCCCATATATCAGTGTCATATACCTAAGTTCAGAAGTTACTTCCGAAACTTTGACATGTGGTTACGCGGTTCTAACTTACTTGTTAACTAATTTCCAGGATTCAAATATCTTATCGTGACTGAATTCACTGCCTCGTAGGTAAACTCTGAATGTAGGTACTATTGCATATTTAAGTGGCCAAAGTCTTCGTGGTTTCAGTGTGGAAATATCACCTCATCTACTTTATCTTCTTTCTATAATATCAAATATATTTATGTTGTACTGACTGACTGACGGTTAAGGCAAACGCCTTTAAGTTACACAGCAAATTTTACTAAAAAATGCTCCCTAGGTTTCCTTAAATTTTCAAATTTGCAGCGGAACTGTCTTTATCTTTCTCTTTTTTTAACGTTCTCGCTCTCTCTTCCTCTTAGATTAACAAACCCAATAAAATCGAAATGTCATATCACAGCACATAAAAAGTTAAAGATTTAACTTTTTCTAAGTAAAAGAACAAGCATACAGTTCACCTGATGGTGATTTAAAACAGACAGTTATATTTCATTTAAAGAGTGCTATGAGTAGTCTTGAAAAGAATTCCTCCCGCTTTTCTCGTGGATGTCGTAGAACGCGCCTAAGCGAAAAAGTCCATATGGTTAGCACCGTCTTCCTGAGTAACAGCAACACCTACTGATGTCACCTTCCGATCATGATCCTTATTAGGGGAGACCTATGTTCAATGAAGGAACTTGGAAGAGCTGATGTATGATGTTTCAAAACCTTTTATAAGGTTCTGTAACCAAAGGGTAAAAACGGAACCCTATTATTAAGACTCCGCTATCAGTCCGTCCGTCTGTCTATCACCAGGCTGTATCTCAATAACCGTGATAGCTAGACGGTTGAAATTTTCACAAAGGATGTATTGCTGTTGCCGATAACAACAAATATTAAAAATTAAATATATATATATATATATTAAGGTGGGTCCCCATACAATAAACGTGTGTTTTGCTCAATATTGTAGATAATGGTGCGGAACCCTTCGTGCGCGAGTCCGACTCGCACTTGACC
>DWNE01004025.1:0-15784 GCA_018249875.1 Cecropterus toxeus
AAAATCGGTTCAGTGGTTTAGGCGTGATCAAGTAGCAGACAGACAGACAGACAGACAGACAGACAGAGTTACTTTCGGATTTATAATATTAGTAAGGATTAGAATTTGTGTTTCTATCTTATACATGAGATAGGAAAAATCCTAGTGTAAGGCTATAAGATTTTTTAAAATCATAACCTAGTAATCTAATTGACTGATAATTGATTTATTTTTTGTAATATAAAAAAAAAAATGTTTTTATTTTTTATGTTATTAAAATTTTGCTTCAGGTTTTTCGTGGGGAAGATTTTATGATAATTTCTTTTATATTTATAGTAACAATATTATGAGGTCTACCACTTTCAAAAAAGTAACGTATGAATGTCATTACTTTTTTAGTTTGTGGGGAAATATATTTTAAATAGCAAATTTCTGTAGCTCACTGTACTTCTGAAGTTTGCTAATAACGTCATATTACGAGAACAGTTAAAATAAGAGTGAGAAATTTAATTTTTACGTCTTTTAAACAACTTACTTATCGTTTTCATATAGTATGCAAGTAAATACCGTTTTCTACAGCTATTGCCCTACACTAGGATTTGTTCCGGTGTCGTGGGTACTGTACAGGGATGTGACTTAGCTGGGGGAAAATCGATTTTTATATTAATCGATTTGATTTTTAATGGAACATTTGATTTTCCAAAAATTGATGTTTTTACAAAAAAAAAATCCAGTTTTTTTAGACGATTTTTTTGTATTTAATTATAAAGTTAGCCCCCTAAATACTTTTTGGGCATTCGGTTGACATTTTTTTATGCAATACATAACAAATAATGGGCATAGACGGCATTGCAAGTAATTGAGCTGCTGATAAGATATCGAATATATAATACGAAATAAATGATCTTTTTCTTTCACGGTGAAGGAAAACATCGTGAAACCTGTATATCTGAGAGTTCTCGTAAAAAAAAGAGTTCTCAAAGGTGTGTGAAGTCTACCAATTCGCACTTGGCCAGTGCGGTGGACTATGGCCTAAAACTCTCTCTCTGAGAGAAGACCCGTGCCCAGCAGTGGGACAATAATGGGTTGACGACGAAATGATCTTTTTAGTTATTCAAAGCTACGGCAAAAAATCGAAAGTATGGTGTGAAATAAAAAATCGATTAACATAAAATCGATTATTTATGGTCTTTAAATCGATTAATGAAAATCGATTATTCTAAAAAATGAACGATTTATTAAATAATCGATTATTTTTTCACACCCCCAGTACTGTATAGGTACCTATACATTTATATAAGTTTAATGACAATGTGACCTTCCCACGGCTCGGCACTTGCCTCATTCAATACCATATTGTCTCTTTATCTGTTAAAATAGACACTAGTAATTACGACTTTCGCTGTATTTAGAGGTAGAGTTATTTTTAAAATATGGAAGTAGCAACGAGCATGCAGTCCATCTGATGGTAAGTGACCACTGCTACCCATGGACATCTGTGATCAACCAGGCAAGATCAAAGTCTTAAATGATGTTAGCTAGGGATACGTTGCTACCTCTGAGGACTAGTTGGAATGGCTTGGCTAAGTATGTCTCTTAACACACACATCAGACCAGAACAACAGCACATAACACTGCTGTTATTAGGAAAAAATGGTATGATTTGGTTTCTGGAGTCTAACATAAAAAGTTGTACCATCACTAGAAACTAATCCATCAGAGTAAATAAGGAGGAGGATTAGAGGGTACGCATCCTCCCTATGCTTGGGCGAGAATAGAAAAAAAATCGAACAAGAGGTTTTTTAGGCCTGCCCAGAGATTGAACCTTGTACTGTTTTTATGTTTGGTACACTTACATAATTTGTGATTAACGCGGACCACATCATATGCATCTGTGTTACACAATAATTAAAGCTTAGATTTTCCTTATACCCAAAAACATTTTTACTAAAAGAATACCAATTTTTATTTCACTGGACAATATAATAATTAAGGCCTCGATTTTCTGTACACCTATAAACATTTGTACAATTAAGTAATTGCTAATTTTTCACTGCGGATAAAATTAATGTGCATTCCAATTACGGAATGCGTCTTACAAATGATGGTTTCTTTATAAAACAGCCGTAAAGAACTTACGTACGTGTACATGATGTAAAATTCCAATAGTAGGTCATTGTCATAAAGAGTTATATTACAATAATTAATCATTTGATGATTACAACTTCTTGCATAATAACTTTATTACTTTGATGTAAGAAGACTTCAAAAATGTGACATAGTGTAACGACTACAATAAAATCTTTTAATGATGGTAGGACTCTTCGTGGTTTCGTATCTCCTGCTTATCGTAAGAGGCGACTAAAAGGGGGCTTCCAGGGTTGCGGGCGGCAACATTGGGGGCTTGAACCGTCCAGTCAAGTGACCGCGGGAAGGACGGCGGCATGTGAGGTCGATGCCGTCGTAAACATCTGAAAGCACGATGAGCGCTAACGATAACCAGGAAAAAGTCTAAAAGGCGCATCGCGCTTGGAAGACTCCGTTTGCGTTCCGTTGGAGATACCGGAGTCCTTCACACAGTGTGGTAAAGCCGACGTTCAAGTTCGAGGCGTTCCAACTTAGTCTTTACGGGTAGCAACTGTACTGATCCTATCTGGGGTTGATTACAGATGTCCATTGGCAGCAATCGCCATTTACCATTAAGTGGACTGCATGCTCGTTTGCTACATCCATATTAAAAAAAAATAGACGCATCATAAAAAGCGCATCGACGAAAATAAAACACAAAAGAATAACGACTTCGGTATATTAAGATTTGGATGATAAAAATAAATGAAACTGACAAAAGACAAATAAAAAAGTAGTGTCGCAAAATAAAGTTCACAAAACCACGATTGGTCTCGTTTGTAACACTTCCGTGCCTACACATAAAGTATGAATAGAGATGGTTACGATCGTAGCTAAAAACGGTTTTAATTTTATTTTTATAATTTTTCATATCGATATCAAAATATGTATATCATATTATACTATAACTATGTCCTATTTATGATTCCATTCAAAATATAAAATCGATTTGTGAAACTAAACTAAAGCCTTCGTTGTCGTCGCCTATTTACTGCGTCTTTGTTCGAATTTTATACTTTGCCTAAAACTTGTTTCATAGGAATTACGCCTCAACTCGCTGAAGAAAAATAAGAAACGCAACAATTGGAATTAAATTTAAAACAAGTGCGTCGGGGAACAAGACAATGGAGACTAAAACCATTTTCCGTTACGTAGTCTTCTTGTACCTGTTGAATTTGCAGCTGAAACTATCAAATGGATGTCAATAATCAACCATTTCTGATATCGATATAAGAAAACGGTTTTCCAGTCATATCGATATGGAAAAATTGGCTTCGTAACTGTTATACGTAATCGATGTAACGGTCGACATCACATTGCGACAAGTACTCGAGCGTATAATTCTATATCTACTATTGCATTATGCAAACGTAATTAATGAAGTACTTGAGAACTGAACTTGTTTACCTACCTTGAACTTTTACTGTCACCGGGAATTGAATGGAACACATTAATTTTATTTCCTTTTGTATGGCATAAATATGTTCTTTGAGATGAAGGTTTTGTAAATTTTAAGTACGGTCAGGCTTAACGACGACCTTTCAGACATTTTTTGGAAATATCTTATTTAAAAAAAAAATGTTGCCATTAGTAAAAAAATAAAAGTTGTTTACACCACCGAAAATTGAAAAAAGAAATAGAAGAAAAAAGTAAAAAAGGCAATATAATTGATAAACACTTGTTTATATAACACGACAATACTATAGTGCAAATAGTTCAATAACTTACCAAAACTAAAAAGATAAAACTTCGTTTGAACGTCGACTGAAATGAATAATAATGCCAAAGATATCGAAAGTCTCTGAATAAATTGTGTCAATCATTTACTTTTAAATAAAATTATCTGCATCGTAAATTTCCTAATTCTAACTGAAGGGTCGCTTTAAGGAAATAACAAGAAATATATTATTATGAATAATTTATATTGTTTTTACGTCGGTTAAAAATGAATATATTGCTAGTAGAGTGTGGTTTTTTCCTATTTTGCACCATATTGACTTGTCCAAAGCCAGTGATTTCCAGCTTTTTTCTGGAACTTATTTATACACTTCGTCGGGAAAGCCGTAAGATGATTAGTTCATGGTAAAAGTTACCAAAAGTATCGAGCAGTTATAGGCTAATTGAAACCTAGTCAGTCTAGCCTAGGTTGAAATTTGGCGTCTTAATCAGGAGTAAGATTTCCAGGATTTACCTCTGATTTTTTTAGAATTGTGCCATTGTGTTTAGAAATGTGTGTATTAGAAATTAATTTTCACGGGTTGTTGACGACATTTACTTTCATATGTTAGGGTGAAGATTTTTATTAGAATTTACATCATTTCAATGTTTACAAATGTAAATGTACCAATAAACATAAGAGACTTTTATCTGAACTTTATTCCGTATTAGTTTAATATAGACGTATTTTATTACAAAAAGATCAGAAGACAAATATAATGGGGCCCAAAATGCTTCCTGTCAACACCCCAGCGCTCCAAGTTATATTAAAGGAATTTATAACATTAATATTTTCCTCAATTGTGTCGTTATAAAATTGGAAGGTAGATGAGAATTTATTCAATATTTTAGTTATACATGTTTCATATTATTTGTTTGTATAAAACGCTTTTCCGCTTTTGGTGGAATGGAAGAAGCAATATCATTCAATATCGAGCTGAAGCTGAGCTAAGTCGGAGATTACTTAATGCTATGAATTATATCAGTCTAACTGAATTCATGTTAACTATAAATCTGTATAAAAATAGTTTCTCTAAATTTATGTACTCAAACCATTTTTAGAACCAGATTTTTGCGGGAAATATACTGAGTCAAACATGCCCGGGCGTAGACCGTGGCAATAATGAAGATTACTGAAATAATTTCTAATATAGCGCAGATCCTGTTTGTGGGTGATTACTTACAGACGCGCTATTATCGCCACAGGATATATATTCCAGTCTTTCCAGGATAGATATTCCAGTCTTTTACGTAATAAATATGCTTTAATAAAACAGTTTTTTTTTAATTCGAGTTTTTTTAAAGCCGTCATTTGTTCTTTATTGAGAATAATGTTTTTTTGCAAGATCATTAATAGGAACGATTTCTGGATTAAAGTTACGAGTATTTCCTGTAGCCGTCGGCTCACTTTTATATGAGGCGGTCATCCTAGTCTAATAGTCTAAACCTAGTCTGATAACGCATTTATGATTGGGACTTCCGGTTCTATTCGAATGCATGATCATTTGCTCCTTTAACCTGGATGAATACAAAAGTTACATTAAGTTAATTTATTAACGTTTTCAAGTAATCTATTCCTTTTTCATGAATACTAACTTTTTAAAGAAAAAAGGCATATTTATGCAATACTTACTTCAGACTATAAATATAATAACATAAGACTATTCGATTTCATCACACAGGCACAACGAGTACTAACACGTTAGAATTTCATATTGTTACAAATTCGTCGTATTTCTTTATTGGGGACGTGAACAAGGGAATAATGTATCGTTTCGAGACACGTTCCTCGCACTCAGATTTATTATATCCGCAATAAAAGCTGGATTCAAAACCTCCGTCGGTTTCATTTTGAGGATGTATGGAAATTTGACTTTTAACGGCACGTGCATAGAAATGTAGATCAAGATGATAGGACTAAATTAGAGGTATATATATCGAGGTAGATGATAGGAATAAATCAGAGGAATTTGTAAAGACCCCTGGTATTACACTGACGGATGTGATTTAGAAAATCACAAATACTTTTGAAATAAATGATCTAATGTAATGACGACGACTCGATTAGGGCTCGTTTACTTTATGTAGTGTGCTGTCTTCGTCAAACCATTTTGACGAACGCGGCTAACTCCCAGCGGTGTTTACATTAATACACCGACCATCTAACGCAAGCGACTACTGCAAGTGACTACGACTGGCTAAAGTTGTTGATTGCCGAGACTTGTAAAATTCAGTCAAGTATTTTATATAAGACTTAAAAGTTTCATCACTAGTTTCACTTTGGACACATTTGGTTAGCGAACGATTCTCCTGACAGTCTACCCTAAGAATATCATGAGACTAGACTATTACACGGAGGGTTAGTATCTGAATGATAAATTTAGGTAATTATTCTATACCTAGGTTTTGCGTAAATATCTTTGTGTACCAACGGCATCCTTAAGACACTGGTGAGGCAGATTAATGTGACAATGATATTATTTTTCCTTAACAAATGATTTGATGTAGGTAGATACTATTGATTGGACTCATAAGATACTTTATGTGTTCAATGCACTTAATCTATTCTTGTACCTTTCCTGGGCTTGAAATGGTCCTCGTTTCCTTGAGAAGAGCCTATGTGATGGTCCGTAGTGTGATTGACACGATGAAGCTATTATTTTCCTTTCAAAGTACTGTTACCTAATAAAGTTACAAGGGCATCATCGGTTGAATTTATAATCGGTATTTTTGTACCTTTTTGAATCGTTTTGAAATGAGAACAAATAATATTTTAAATCAGGTCTTTTCTTTTCCAGGGGACGAGATGGCCCTTTCTCTGTCTTCCGATACTTCTGGCCGCTTCGGTGTGTGGCAGCGACATCCTCATGGTGACCATGGGTGGCACCAAGTCCCACAAAATGCCGTTTTGGGAGCTGGCACGGGGACTTATAAGAAGGTATGTGGTCTATGATGTATCATACACTAATATTGGAAATTTAAAATTAAATATTAATTTCAATATCATACAATCAAGATAGATTTCGGGAGGATATTCCATTACGAGTATGATTGACTTTAGATAGAACCCCTTGTACTATATGAAGTTGCTTATAGATGTTTCTGGGCGGCATTGGCCAGTTACCATCAAGTGAACTGCATGCTGGTTTGCTAATAGTTTTAACAGATTTTTAAAGCGTATTCGTTTAGAAATATAAAAATTAAACAGTTAGTAGTTATTTTATCAATGGATCGTTAAACCTTCTTTGAGATAAATATCTTTTTGTTTCTAATACAATGTGTGCGATTTTTTGCAAAGTGTGATAACTAAATGTTTCTACTTATAATGTTTTGTCGTAACATTACATTTTTGCGATGCATCACTCATTTGCATAGAATTTATGTCAGTGAGCATTGAGAAATATAATTCTGTGTATGAATTTTACCTGTTTGCCATGCCGTAATATTTCGCCACTCCGATATGTACGAGCACCAAATTTTCTATTACTTTGCAACATAGAAATACACAGTAGTTATTGGAGCAAATCTTCGTTCTTTGTGCGTTGGTTATATTATTTGTTTCGGTGTTCATGTTTGTTACCACTTGATGAAATTTCAGATTGCTGTGTAGAAATCACAGCTATAGGCCAGAACAATAGCACTTCATGTGCTGTGTTGCGTTGTTTCTGTCAGTATCATCTACACCTAGTGTAGTTTATATGGACCGCAAAAAATGCCCCGTCTCAACAAAATATACATTTTCACGTGTGACGTTCAAGAAACGTGTAAATGAGCACTTAAAATTTCTGGTGTAAAAATCTGACTTTATATCTAAATTGGTGTACTTAATTAATTCAATTCATTACATCTTTAACATAAATTACTTCCTTTGAGCAAAATGTGTTAACATTTTTGTTTAGACGAAATGTTAAGGAGATATAAAAGTTATAAGAAGAAATAGGGCCCAATTATAACAAAATGATAATAAATAATTTTGCCTTTTTCAGGGGACACAACATAACACTCATAAGCGCGTTTGCACCAGATTTCCACGTTGAAGGTCTTGAAGAGATAGCTCCTGAGGGATTAGCTGCGTATGTGAGAAGCTACATGACATTAGACCTGGTCGGTGCTAAGATGAGAGGAGAAGAACCACTGTCCCTTACGAATATTCTTCGTTATGGTTACGAGGTATGAATGAACTATATACAAAAAAAAAACATAGTCACCAGACGCCTGACTGATGTGAAATATCTCGTTCGTAGAAGGAATATGCATAAAAGACAAGATTGCAATAGGAACTAAATATATAGCATAATGAAAATAACGCCATCTACGAACATTGCCTCGGACTTAGTCTAATAACACCGCAAATTTAGTTTTGTTCGATACTTAATAGTTCCGAAAATGTATAACAGATGGCGTTAAATTAAATGAAGGAAAACGTCGCCACGTCAACAACCAGGTCTACCTGCGTCTGTAGATGTTTCACATCAATAATAATAAATGAGAGTGGTTGAATTGCTTTATAAGATTTGAGTAGCAAACAAGCATGCAGTTCACCTGGTGGTAAGTGATCTCTGCCGCGCTTGTACATCTGTAAGCAACATCATATAAAACATGGGTTCCAGCTGAAGTCAATCACGTGCGTTGCTCCTCCTAAGAACCAATATTGATGGTCCCTTCATATAAAATTGGGCCGACAACCACACTCTTCCACCTTTTATTTATAAAAGTAATATTGATCGAAGTTCCATTTGGTTTTATGGTTCAGTTAAATTATCAAAAGGAAATCCATTAATACCATTAATAAAACGAGTCAGTAATATAATTTGAATAATACATTTGGATTCGTTACTTCACGTTTTTTATAAGTAAATTATTTGTAAAATCTCAGCGTATCAGATTTTCTTACACGTTATTCTTAAGCATTAAATCAGCTAGTAAGTATAATGTATAATGTAATATGTAAAATGCCCATATAGCGTGGGTACTCGTTGTAGTAATATGGATCAATTCCACGATAATATTAGCTTAAAATAATATGATTGTATTATTGCCAACCCATTACTGTCCCACTGCTGGCCACGGGTCTTCTCTCAGAACGACAGTTTTTAGGTCTTAGTTCACCGCGCCGGAGAAGTGACAATTGGTAGACTTCACACGCCTTTGAAAACATCTTTTAAAAAACTCTTATGTGTGTACTTCCTTACGATCTTTTCCTTTATCGTAATAATTAATTTCTAATACTAATGATTACTTTATAATTATTTAAACTGTATTTTTGTTTAGGCATGCGAAGCGTTTCTACAAGACTACGAGACGAAGTCCTTTCTTCGCTCCGGTAGAAGCTTCGATCTTATTGTGCTCGACGGCGCTTATCCGGAGTGCGCGCTGGGTATCGTGTACCGCCTGAAAGTACCCTTCATGTACATTAACACTGTGGGCTTCTACGCTGCACCAGCCAGCGTCTCCGGCAGTCCTGCCCCTTTCTCCGTTACTCCCTTCTTCGGCCGAGGGTTCACGGATAATATGGGATTCGTCGACAGGACTCTGAACACGTTCTGGCAACTTGGTGCGTTGGCAGCGCATGGTGTCAGCGTCTCGATACTGCAAAGTGTGCTGCGAAGACACTTTGGTTACCAAATGCCCCATGTGTATGACATGGCGAAGAATGTAAGCTTCATACTCCAGAATGGACATTTTTCTGTGACGTACCCGAGACCCTATCTACCAAATGTTGCGGAAGTCGCTTGCATTCACTGTAAGGAATCCAAAAGACTGAACCCTGTAAGTAGATTTTGAGGAAAAATTTTAATCAGAATTATGCAAAAAAATAAAATAATAAAGTTGGGTATATATGGTCCTTCAGACCTAATGACCTAAATGAGACAAACTGCGTTTAATTAATTCTTTTAAATGGTGGGGTTGTTTTTTTTTAGATTATTAGAAGGATTTTGAATTTCCTGGGACAATGTAATCAAAAATATGAAGATTCATGCCTTTTTAATATTTTCCATTATTCGGCTTCCTCACCTAGGAATGTCAAAAAGTCTGTCAAAGAACAAACCTTTTCCTCCCTGATGTAGATTATACTTGATTTTGCATCATAATAATTTCCAGGACATCGAAGAATGGATCGCTGGCGCCGGCGAAGCTGGTTTCGTGTATGTGTCCATGGGATCGTCCGTCAAGACCAACAACATGCCGTTAGCCGTTCACCACATTTTCGTAAAGGCCTTGGGCAGACTGTCACAAAGGGTGTTGTGGAAACAAGATGGCGAGCAGAATTTAACTGACATTCCAGATAACGTGAGGCTGTACAAATGGCTTCCACAACAAGACTTGCTGGGTGAGTATAGTATCAGGTTGAGATTTAAGTTTTGAATCAAAAATCCTTATACACTACATGGTAGAACCAGTGTAGTCCGAAAGGAAAGGTACCACCGCCACACCGATTTCTAGCGTGAAGCAGTTCTTGTGTGAAGAGAAAGGATGTACCTAGTTGCTGTTTTACTTTGTATATGAGGGGATCATCTTAGTTCTCGGGAGTAGCAACGTTGTACGTAGTAGCAGGTGCGTTGCTTGTATTGGACTTCAGATTGAACTTCTCTTCTGCATGAATTTGTCACAGAGGTCTATGGGCAGCAGCCATCACTAACCGTCAGGTGGGCTATATGGTCGTTTGCTACTTCAATCTGTTAAAAAAGGCCGACGTTTAGCAAAAAGTCTAAGCTGGGATTGTCAAATATTCTCTAATATAACATGTATAACATTTTTTTATAATTAGTCCTATATAAGTACGTTTGAAAGCCACGTGGAATTGTTTGTGGAACATTTTTAACAAAATCGGGATTCCACTTAAAACTATTTGTCGACCCCTGGATAATGTTATCCCAGTGTATCAAAAACAGAAAAATAGCCGTCACGGGATGCCTGGCAGATGTGAAACATCGTGTTCGTGCAAGTAAATTACTTGCATAAAACACAAGATTGCTGCAAGAACTAAATATATAGCATAATTAATAACGCCATCTACGAACAGTACCCCTCTACGTAGAACTAACACCGCAGCCCGCTTAGTTTTGTTCGATACTTAATAGTTCCGACAATGTATAACAGATGGCGCTAAATAAATAAATGTAAGCTTCGCCAAGCCAACAATTAGGTTTAAATAAGCCTGTTTCACGTCAAAAAAGGTATGACGATGGCGCTATGGCAGTGAAAACACAATGAGGTGCCACCTCCTTCAGACTTTTGAAATTAATTTTGACATTCATGCGATTAAGTTACCAAAGTTCAGTTAAATAGCCTTTTTAATATCCGACAAAGAGATTGAGTTAACGGAGATTTTATGAAATCCCTTCGCGAATTTTTTCCGAAGTATTCCGCGACCCCTCAAATACTTATGTCAGTTACAAAAATATAATACGTTTTTCCTGAAGACATTCGGTAATATGTCTGTCTGAACTAGGGCTGTCACTGTTTTGTCTTGAGTTAAAGTACATTAACTATAAAAGACAAACAAAAAGTAGTTTCATGATAAAAAGGGGTAATTCAGTAATATAACCTGTGTAAATAATGTGTCTCTATAATTTGACGAGTAAAATAAAGGTAGTAACGTGGCTAAAGAATCCTTGTTAAGTTGCATAGAATGTTTGTTTGATGCATCAAACTTTTTTCTCATAAAGTAATAATCATTAGCCTGATGTTCACTTCTGGATATGGGCCTCTCGAGAGCCAAAGATTAGGCTCAGTAGTACCTTGTACCACTAAGCCTAATCTTTGGCTCTCGTTACCCAGTTACTACGCACTACTACCCACGCTACGTTTACCCAAAAGCGGTCTCCACTCTAACAACTGTTTACTCTAACCATTGTTGGATATATACTCATAAAGTATAAAGTACAATTACCTCCAATACAGTACAATACTTCATAATAAAGTGCTGGTGGCAACCCTACGCAACTGACATCCGCATATTAACAATTACATACGTAACTCACTTCAAATGGCTTGTCTTACAGTCGACGTTGGTGTCTGATAATAAAATTTATGTAAGCTTTTGTTCAAGTTTATTTCATATCGCAGGACGATAAAATGTGAGTTACGAGCATAAAATGTTCTGTATAACTTTGTAGCTTTCAATCGCCTGTGGTTTTGCTCGTATTGTACCTATATGTGGAGTTTTACCTGTTTTAAGAGATATTTCAACTTAATTTCTACATTTGGCCAGTCTGGTAATAGTCCTGTAATTTTATGATTTTAAGAAATTTCACTCAATAATTCTACTAAAATATTAATTGTTGCATTATACTAATGAAACATTTAAATTGATATTTCAGTACAAAATTTCATCTCTACCTAATAAAAACGCTAAAACATAAAACGCTTTCTACACTCATAGCCTCACAGTAGGATTTTCTCCTGTGTCGTGTTTTTCATGGACACACAAAGACGAACACACAAACATCCAGATCCAGAACAGAAATCTAAACTCATCATTCACATTTCTGTCTGGCCGGGGATCGAAGCCGGGACACACTGCGTGTCAGACCGGTATGGTCACCGCTCCGCCACGCAGATCGTCATAATGTATTTTACTTCTTTTATTATAAACAAAACAACAAATATTGATTTTTAAATGGTCTGTGAATATTCATTCATTAATTAGTTTAAAAAACAGCCTGTTAAAAATTGTTAGCTGTTAGCTAATTAGCTGATTTAAGCTAATTTGCCGGAAAAGCTAATTAACAAAGCTAACTAAACCAGTTACCCGGTAAATTTAAATAAGCCAACTTCTTTATTGAATATAAATATGTAAATTTCTATAATTCAAAGTTTTCCTTGAACTCCAAACATATTTTTATATTTATAATCTCTTAATTTAAAATTGTATGCTTATTTAACTCAAATCGATCAACTCTATCAAAAGTAATTACTTGGTCTGTGTTAACTAGAGCAGACATATCAAAAATTGTAAAATTTCCATTAATATGTAAATAAATTTTCATATCACTTAATTAAACACGTCTGAAACCGCGTAACACTGCTTCTTTAAATAGAGTTGTGTGGCTCGCGATCGAGCGATCTATTTTAGGAGCGAGCGATTTTTGGAAGTCGGTTAAAAAGATATAGATCTTCACCAAAGAGCTAATCACTCTTCGGCTCATACGATCTTGCCATATATCTTTATATCTGAGTAATATGGTTCAATATGAACGAATCGAATGAATTGAATGAAATGAATAGGTAAAATTGTTGCCAACATGAATTGTAAAGCGTTCTCACTATACACGAAAAAAAAATTTTTTTTTCACCTAATAAATTAGATAAAAAACATTGAAACAGTGTCTGATTTGCACATTTTTTGCTACTAGAACATACAGTTTAAGGTAAGAGAACTAAAGCGATATATATCTTGAGTTGAAATAATATATATCTCTCGTATCATTCTAGAGATACATTATGCGCAGCTCTACTTAAAAACGTCAAGTTAATTTGTATCTATAACAATATTACTAAATATAACTAATTAAGAAAATTAATATTACCTGTATTTATTACCTACGCGAAATTAAATTACCTTGGCAGAATTCTAACGATCAAGTTAAATTGATTCAGCTGATAGCCCTTAAATTTTTATTAATATTTAGTTGGTAGGTTGAAAATATATTCGTGGATGGAAATTTAACAATCGTAACAATTCATGTTAATTGTTCCAACGTAATGAATGAATTTCGATTGAAATAGTTATAACAAAATAAGTTATTCGTATAAGTCTTCGCTTTTGTTATAATTATAACTTAAACTAGAGTTTAGGTTTTAAAAATGGTAAAAATAAACTGCTAGGTAATCACTTACAACTTTGATGTATTTTTTTTTTGCTTTGTATTGTTCTGAGGAATTTCCATTCCCTTTTGAAATATTATTTCGTTACAATTGTTGTTTTTAATATTATTACGTTTTGTTAAATGATACATTAGATGCATAATGAGGTATATCACTAGCTGAGCTAAGCGTGCTTCGCGCGTCCTTCCGTTAGTAAAAGCCGTATAAAAATCCCTGGCATAGTTTTGAATGATTTTGATTATGACTTAGAACAAGGTGGAGAATCTGTCAGACAGATATTCAGGGCGACTTTCTGTTTAAGCTACTTCACAAAGAGGTTATCTATTCGTCACGTAAACTTTTTTACTATGTAAATATGACCTTACATAAATCTTCTAGCTTTTTGTGGTCCGTTAATATATTTTTGAAGGCTTTATTTTCACATAAAATCTTTTATATTCGGAGGACAACGGGAACTCAAATCAAGGCCAAACAATTTCACAGAATCGTGTCTGAGTAGGATGGCAGTTTCAAATGTCAGACAGCCTTTTTATCTTTTTAGAAAATGACCAATTTATGTAATGGGTATACTTTGCGGTACTGTGTCGTATACTAGAATGCATGTGTGAATTTGACTTAGAAATAACATTATATTTTTTATAATTCCAGGTCACCCGAGAATAAAGGCGTTCATTACACATGGTGGTCTTCTCAGCATGTTCGAAACCGTCTACCATGGAGTCCCCATCGTCAGTATTCCGGTCTTCTGCGACCACGACGCCAACGCAGCGAAGGCAGAGTTAGATGGATACGCAAAGAAGCTAGAACTACCACAACTAACTGCAGACAAACTGTACCGAGGCATCAAAGAAGTCATCAACGAGCCAAAATATAGAATAAACGTTAAGAAGCGACAAATTCTTTTGAGAGATCAGAAAGAAACTCCATTAGAAAGAGCCATTTACTGGACGGAGTACGTGATAAGGCATAAAGGGGCTTACCATCTACAGTCTCCGGCAAAAGATTTAAACTTCTTCCAATACTACCTAATAGATGTGGCTCTCGTATTCTTGCTATCGGTTCTAATGATTTCAGCTCTCATTTCGTACTTGTTAAGATTCGGTTTCAAGAAACTCGTCGATTACGTACAAAAGAAGAGGATGGACAAACTGATAGACTCAAAGAACTTGTTGAAACGGTCGAAGAATTTCATAGATCCAGCGTTGACATCAAAGAAGAAACTGTGAAATCCAAATTTATTTAGATGTTAATAAATTTGGATATAAAATTTATTTAAACCTAAATAAATTATAATGATAGTTACCATCAGTTACCGTAAAATATTTTACCACATGACAGGTTTAGTGATAGTAATTTTAGGCGAAGATTGTAAATATTTAATTGTAGGTTAATAAAGACTTATTTTGACATAAATTCATAATTTTACTCCTAAGCTTATATTGTATATTCCTCGTACAGAATAAAGGTGGTACAATTTATTGTGGTTGTGTGAAGCACCACTGTCACACGTATTTCTGCTTAATAACAACAATGTTGCTATTAAGCATTAAGTCCGCCTTTTGTCCATTATTTTTTTGTGATCAATAAAGATTAAATAAAAAAATGTTATGAGTTGTTGTGTTCTGGTCTGTGAAGGGTGTGGTAAGGAAGACAGACTTATCCGAGACATTTCAACGTAGTTCTCACCTTGGCATCTATGATTAACTTAAAGAAAGATTCTGATCTTATTTAGGGTTGATTACAGGTGTTTATGGGCGGCAGTGGCCACATCAGGTGAACTGCATGCTTGTTGGCTAAATTACGATTCTTGACAATTATTGACAAAGTTACGTTCTATTGCTTCACATGCCCTCCAGTTTGTAAACGAGTAAAATATAAAAAAAACCTACAAATGAAAATGACTCAAAAACTTTTAAATGCATTAAAAAACATAAAGATTCAATCATGAGTTCAGTCTCATTATTATTTAAAAAGACAAGTTATTATTATTATATATTCAAACTAGCTGAGCCCGCGGTTTCACCCGCGTTTAAAAAAAAAGTAATGTGACATATATATTACCGAACGTTTTTCGACTCAAGCAACGACTCCACAATCCAATTTGATACCTACTTTATACACGATATACCTT
>DWNE01004026.1:0-15783 GCA_018249875.1 Cecropterus toxeus
GGTAAAACTCTCTATAGCTAGACTATAGAAGCCCCACCGCCACACCTATTTCAGGCTAATAATAGCTGTGTTACACCTTGCTGTGTTCTGATCTGAAGGATGCAGTAAGGAAGTTAGTCCTCAGGGGGTGGCAAAGCATCTGTGGGTAACTTCAGTAAAGAATCTCATCTCATCTGGGGTTCAATACATTGGCCATGGGCAGTTTTCCATCGGTGGACTACATGCTCGTTTCCAAATTCCTTATTAAAAAAGTGATACTTTCCAATCTCCATAATTATGTATCAATGTAGTTCCTTGCATTTTGAATTAATTTATCGATACATTTACGAGGTTTCGTTTCAAATATTTCAATTATTGTTTGGATTATTGATCGAAATAAGGTAAAACATCATTATGTAAAATAATTAGAAATAAATTATTGATATCTCTACATGTACAATATTAGAATCACCATTTATAATAGTTTCGATTCAATTAGCAATCCGCTACTGACCTATGACATAACATGAGAGCAGTGACTCACAGCGCACTTAAACAAATCGAAAGATCTTATGCGAGATGAGGACTGCCAGAAGATGGTAAACAAGATAAAATAAAAACATTTAAATGTACAAAGTTTCATGCATAAAGTTACTTTTTATATACACCTGGGTTTTCTATATGTATTTGTATTATCTATCTAGTCAATTGTTGTAATAATAGATTTAGAACGGTGACCCAAACGAGTTTAAGAAAATTAACCGGTTGTTTTTTACACTGCTAGGTAACAGTATTAAAACTTAGTATTTAATAAAATATTATATATTTGTGACTAATAAAGGCATGCAGAAGTGAATAAGGCATTTACGGAACATTATAATAACATACATCGAGTACAATTCAATCGTTAAGTTATCTCTCATGTAATATAATAATTTACGCAATTCTAAGAAGATTTACGCCGAACATACGATTTATCTTTAATTAAATATAGTAATTTTGATATGATTGTATGATGTAACTATGATTTGTTATAAATCGTTAAGCTACAATTACTAGGTTAAGGTCTAATAAAAGACAAATATATGATTACGCGTAAAAGAAACTTTAAATGACAGCAAACACCAAATTAAATTAGAATTTTCTTTTTTGTAAACAGGGTATCTGCCATGTTTCTGGCGGTCACATCAACCCGGCGGTGACGGCGGGGCTCTTCGCCGCTGGTGACATCAAGCTTATTAAGTCGGTGCTCTACATTGTGGTGCAAGCCTTGGGAGCTACTGCCGGTGCTGCTTTCATCAGGGTAAACAGAAAATTAACTCATTTTTTTATAATTATGGTTGAATACCTTACTTGTTATTGATTAAACGCCGGACTTAATGCATAAAAAAATCTCTTTTAGTGTTAACTATTTTAAAAATCAATATTTTAACTTAAATATTGGACATGCGTAAATAACTGAATAAATTTTATAGAAGCTTCGAACAAGCATTAAATCCACGTAATGTTAAATGGTTACTGCTTAAATAAATACACAATATATAATAAATTTACAATTTTCTACGAATACCAGAGGAATCTTAACCGGGATCTACCACACGTGTTTTACTCCTGTTTAGAACAAAGTTGGTAAAACTCTCATTAGTTTATTTGCCTATATATTTTGCTTTTGTCTTGTGTTCCTTTTTAAAGGGCATACCTTTAAAAAGAAACAAAAGACTTTAAATTCTGTTATTTAAAGATCTTTAAGATTATTTTAAATAAGAATTATTGTTGAAATTTCAACAAGCATTTCAAACACGGTGTGTGTTTAAAAATATATTTATGCCAGGGCATAAAAGTACTGATTACGTTAACTACGTTTATTTTTGGCTCTCTTTGTACGTATCGTACCAAGATCTCAAAAGATCTGGACAATGTCTTTGGATTTATTTTTTAGTTTTCTTAAAATTAAGAAAGATAATAAATACCTTTACCTAATTGTATGAAAAAATGACGTGCTAAAATAAACTTGTACGTGTTAAGGCAAATGTAAAGCGTACCTACTCGTATTTATATACAATATTTATAGGTTTAAATTTTTTCGATTAAATAAATTTGTGTGCTGTAATAATGATAATTGTAAAACATGGAATAAATTGACGACTATTTTTTACCTATAAGAAAAAATATTCAAAAAAATCCAAAAGAATTATCGTGGGGTCTATAAATTAAATAAATATATGAGATTAAGAGTAGATACTTCAATATGTCCTATTTGCGGTGATTTTTTCAAATTACATAACTCACAGCAAGATCACGGATATCAATTTATCACCATTAACTGAGCGCCTCGCTAATAAATCGTGAACGTTCGCACCGACATTCTAATCTCCTTATGGAGCTCATGTGTGTTGACGCTAAAAAGTGTCGCTCGCCCTGACACTGATGATCTTAGAATAAAGGAACAAATTGGAGCGCCGGCCTTCGCCCGACGAGTTGCTCGAGTGCAGCGCAATCAATCCATGCTGTAGAAATGAGATGTGCAATCCGACCGGTTTACATCCGCTCGTCAAATTAAATGGCTAAGTTATCATAAACTGTAACAATATCTCTAAATATTCGTGGTTCACAGCCAACCCTTTTTCTTCAATGTAATAATAATAGTTTTAGCGCGGCTGTGTTCTCCTTTGACTAAGACTTATAGAAGGCATTTCAGTTTAGTCCTTACGGAGCAACGAATCTGTTGCTGTCCTCAAGTAGAAGTCACATCCTGTCTGAGGTTGAGTGACCGTTTACCGTTAGAACAATATAGACAACAAAATCGTTGTTTTTATTCTGCCATCAGTTTAATTTGGTACATGTTCGTTTGCTACTTGTTCAAAAAAGCAAATAAATCATCGGTTACTTACATGAGGCGATCTAATTCTCAAAGGTAGCAGTGCTTAATAATATTTTGTGATCGACTTTGGTCAAGACCTCTGCTCTATTTGGACCTGATTACAGATAAATAAATAAATAAATAAATAAAAATCTTTATTTCATAAAATAATACAATATTAGTACACAATATTATTAGGTGTAGGGTAAGATTATAGTAAGATTGGACAAACGTTAATCTTCAGTTACCTAAACAGATATCCATACGCGGCTAACTAAGAATATTTCTAGCGGACTGCACCACCGTATACTATTATAATAAGCTGTTTCTTAAAATTCAAAATGTAATTTTGACAATTAATGTAGCCTGAAATGTCTTTATGAAGTTTGTATTAATATAATGAGTGTAAGGTCCATACTAATAATTACTGTATTTTTAAGGTCATATATATTTTTGTACAAGTTAATTTCAACTTGTTGTGACAGTATGTATAATTCCCTTTATCATTAAATAATCATTAATGCTTGTTTTAATTTTTATGGATAATTGTCACTGTCACAAGCAATTAACGATATTGGCAAGATTTAACCTTAAAACAGGTCGTCGCATGCGACATTTTACCCGCGCGCCGCACAACGCGCAAAGAGCGAGCAAAGACCATCAATTTAATCGATCACGATTTTCTCAAATAAAACTTAATTTATTCATTTGAAAGTTCAAGATCGGCATCATGTTATCTTAATTAATTTAGTTTTTATTGGTAATTAATCATTGATTTTACTTTTTATCAAAGTATCTCTATGTAATTATCATGTACGTAATATTCAAAACAATTCCATTTGTATGTACGCTAGAGCAATTTACGTGTTCAAGAAAATACATATTTTCTGAGAATTGTTAACCTGACGAAATGACTACTCAACGTAAGACGGAAGACATAAAATTATGATAAACAGAGATCTGCAATTACGATGAGTTTTTTCACACTAACATCAAAAACCTATTCAACCTTCGCATGACACTTATTAGATGGAAAGCTACTTCCTTTGTAACCTAAACATTTCCCACGAATGTAAGTACCTGAGAAAAGGTGAAATTTCTTTATGTTTTTTATTGTAAGACAGTATTATGACGTCATAGTTCATAGAGTAACGCGTGCAATCACTCTATGGGTCCGCACTCGACGTAGAGTCGTAGATCTTGTATTGTGTAGGTCTGTAACATGGCATGCGTTACGGTGACTGATTTAGAGCAGTTAAGTTCGTGATAAGAGATTGTAAGATATTAACTGCGTGTAAGCTTTGTGCACCTACGCGTGCAATATTAGGTCAACTCTGTGTTTCAAAGCTTCATTGAATACTAGCGCTAAGGCGAACGACTTATCTTTAGTGTTCGTGCGTTAAAGATTTAAATGTGTTATTTCTATTGCAGATTGCCGTACCGGAAGATAGAGTTGGCACACTTGGCATGACCTTGCCTGGGAAAGATGTCACTGACGGTCAGGTAAGTCAGTTGCATTGATTAGAGTAGAGTTAAAGAATATTTAACTCAAACCCGCAACAGAAATATAATTTTATCATTTAGCTTATGACTGACCGGAAATCAAAAACGGAACCTTCCGCTTGTCAGAGCGATGTCTTGATCGCAGTGCCACGAGGGTATACATTAAAACGAATTAAATTATTCAAAGTTGTAATTATTTGAAATTCCTTATTTTAGTAAGAGCTGCATTTAGAAGATTTGTTAAGAGCATTAAATCACATCAAATCAAATCAAATCATTTATTAATTTGTCAGCAAGGATAACAAAGGTGTTCACAATTATAGAAGGACGCTTACTGTGCCAAATATTGGCGTACAAATATTTTTATACATTATTTACATAAGAATCCAAAAATTTCAAGTCAGTGTCTATTTAATTGAGAATTAGTCAAGAATTAGTCTAAATAAACAGACATGCCAAAGTTCGGCTTGATGGATGTTTGCAATTTGTTTGCAGGCGTTGTTGGTGGAAGCTCTGATCACGTTCGTGTTGGTGATGGTGGTTCAGGGAGTGTGCGACGCGCGCCGCAACGACATCAAGGGCTCAGGGCCGCTGGCCATCGGTCTCGCCATCACCGCCTGCCACGCTGCTTGCGTAAGTTCTATTGTTAAAAAAAACCTATTCTTCTTAAACATAATAATTAAAAAATCATAAATAGCTAAATTATTTTATAGATAATATATAAAAACTTTAAGTGATAAATTCGTTTGATATTAACTGTAATAGGAATAACAAAGCGTAGTCTAACGTCCAGTCTGATATTAATGGACAATGGCAGCCTCCATATATCTAGAGTACGAAATTTACCTGAAGCAGTTCTACAGTCAGGACAGTAAAGGTCCACTTATCCGCGTAAAAAATGAAATATGTTTAAATTGCATAGGCCTACGGGGGCACTTACAAATAGTCAGTTACATTTTTTTCTTACACTACCACCGGATCGAAACACGACCTCAAAGACCTATAAAGATCCGGCAAGAAACTCAACGGGTCTGACTTTTTACTTTGTATTATTTTGTATAATTTTAACCAATTTGTTTTTACGTGGGCAATACAAGCTAGCTAGTAGATAACTGTCATTTACACTTTTATAATATTTTGACAGTTTAATGAAAGAAAACCAAATGCAACCTACCTTCCCAAATGAAGACCTGTAACATTCTACATAAGTATTCTTATAAAAAATAAATAATTATGCTTAATATTAATTAGATATTTAAGATATTTAGGTAATTGAAGTATGTTTATCTAAACTTCAGGATATATTACACTTTTTGTTTTTTTCAGATTCCGTTCTCAGGCTCCAGCATGAACCCTGCGCGGTCATTCGGACCTGCTCTGGTTATGGGCCATTGGACATCACACTGGGTAATTAACAAACTTTAGTTGTATAATAAAACAGTTGCAGTAGGTATCTACTGTTAAATAAACTCCGTAGATCTGTATAGGGTGTAAGTCGATTACACATGCATAACAAACACCTTGATGATGAATATAGAAGCCTGTATGATACACCTTATCACAATCGTTCATAGCATAGACAATAGTATAGATTCTATACTATAGACCAGGACTTCTCAAACTTACGTCTCCGCGTACCTCTTGGATATTCAAAATTACTTAGAGTCCCTTTAATAATTACCTCCATGTAGAATAGCGTAACAATGAAGGATTAAAGTAATATTCAAGGATAATAGATATGTGATGTTTTAGAATAACATATTTGGGATTGTTCTAAGAGCAACTTTACTTTTAACTGTCGAATGTGCGCCATTATCTAAGTAGCCGTCATTACATTAGTTTTGGTGCGTACCCCTTACGATGACCATGTGTACCCCAAGGGGTACGCATATCTCACTTTGAGAAACCCTGCTATAGACGATAGACACTATTATTATAAGTATGCATGCATGAAAAATATGTTTCCTTGAGGTAGGTAGATAGGTTGGTTTACGTATAAGATTTTCATCTGTAAAACCAATCCATCAACGTCTGCTTAAAGATTTTATCGCTAATCAAACGTCTAGTGTACCTAGTTATCTATCTTTACTTAATAAACCAATGTTATCTGTGTTTAAAAGTGATCAAGGCGGTTCTTCATTTGAGTTACATTACCATAATGATACATCCGAATATTATTACGCATGGAACGTGCCAATTTCCGAACAAATTAACGACTAAGGCGCAAGAAAACCCTTTGTAGCCAATTACGCGACTCACTGATTAACTTTTTGCTTGAATTTATTTTTTATAGTTCCCACTAATCTTAGTATCATTAAATCAATTTACCGAATTCATAAGATGTTGTTAGTAAATATAACAAAAAATATTGCCTAATAATTTGTCAGATTATTGAATAAACTTTATCGGATTTTAATGTAAGATTTGAGTAGGTATTTAATGGGTAGGTCCTTACCTGAGTATTTTTTTATGAATAGATATATTTAGATAACACATTAAAAAGCCATTACCAGTTACTTATTTATATTATATGTAGGTAGATGAATATTTTCAAAAGAACAAGCCAATATTAGTATAAAGATGGTAGCTTTATTTTGTACGTAAATATGTTCTTATTTGTGATGATTGATTGTAATTACCTTTGACCTAAAGATGACATTAGCTTATAAAAAGATAATTTCTAGATCTTATCTACTACGTTTACATTTTGCTTCATGTAAAGATTATTTTTAATAAGGACGTATACGAGTAGGGTTGCCAACCGTACTATAATATATATTGTACTATATTTCGAGTACGCGTACTATACACTATTGAACAAATGACGCAAACATACTATATTTTGACACCGAAATCTAACAAATAAATCCATCAATTCCAAATCCACAGTTTACAAACGCCTTTTTACGTTCGTTTTAAAACAAACATGTCCAACAAATATAAGTATAGAATTATTAAAATAATTATGTTTTCGTCCACATGTTATGTTTTGCCCATAAAATAGTATGTTTTATATGTGTACTATATTTTTTTAGCTTATTTTGAAAAATACTATATTTCCTTGACAAAATGTCGTTAACCCTATATATGAGAACAGAGTACATGGAGCTATGGTAGGAAAAGCTACGACGGTCCATGCGTGGTCACACCATGATGTTTTTGCCAATCGACGGACATATGCAACTATACTTTCACTTAAGTGTTCACGTGATCCAGGTTACCGGGTTGGGTGTATATAATCTCAGATGTATGTTAAATAACTTAAGCATTTCTATGCAATAGTCACATGACGCTCGGTCATGATGTAATTTCCTCTACAGACAGTAAATCAATTAATGTTAAACTGCGACTGAACACGGCATGCATTTCTTTATTATTTACTTTAAATCAAAACAGTACTTAGGAATAAAGTTTAAAAACTAAAACCCGACTACCTTACCCTATGTTGTTATTGTTACTACTCACGTTTGATGTTTTTTTAATTTGATGCGTTATTTTATAAATCCTTGCAATTATTAGGTGATTGCAAGCAAAGCCATGAGAAATAGCTAATAATGTTTACATATTTGAAATGTGGTAAGAAAGAGCTTTCATTTGATACCCACATTTTTTAATAAACACATTTTTTTTCTTTACTTTAAGTCCCCTAGAGAGTCAATTTAGCGTAACGTCATGCAATCTATAACCAGCGGACAAAGAAAAGGCTTCTTACGACACTTTATTTGTCTAATTATGATAACTAGTTTAGAAGTTATTAGGGAACAGATGAACATCCATACTCACATACATACGAGCCACTACACTACACCTAGCATTGCAACAACACCAGTACTAGCGAATTATAAATTTAATTCCTTTTCTTCCTTTCCAGGTGTACTGGGTGGGTCCGATAGTCGGCGGTGTGATCGCTGGATTTGTTTACAGATTTATCTTCCGCATCGGCAAGAGCGACGAAAGCGGCTCTTACGACTTCTAACTGCGATCAACGACAAACTCATTGTGCCTTACTAAGTATAGGTACTGCACTCTCGCATAACCTCTAAGATTCTAGTGTTTTAGTCCTACGAAACATGTTTGAACGATACGTCCGCGGAATGGACTAGCATTTAAGTATCAAAATTTTACTATACTGAAAAGTTATGCTTTATTTTTTATTACCGTTATGCGAGAGACAGCCATCGTATAAGCCCATTGATAGAATTGTACCTATTCTGGTATTTCTGGTCATTGGTCTCATAGTAAGCGGAAATTACATATTTGTGTATATTACATTAATGTGTATTGAAATATTTATCCATGGGCTTGTACTGCTATTATTTTATTGCTTCAAATTTTCCAAATATCCAAAGCGATTTTTTATATAAGTAAATTTTTCAATCTATACTGGGGACGCCACAAAATTGGGAGATAATCTTTTATATTTTAAAAGACTTCATAAGGTGCATGTAAGATAAAACTTAGGCCATAAGATAGAATATGAAAAAGTATTTAGTAAGTTCTATTTATATTATGTGAATAAAGTACGATATGGAATATGTATGATGACGTTCAATATCAAGATAATAATTATTTTATTATTATGTTAATATTGGAATGCCTGCGGTTGGTGAGAGTGCATAATCACTAACCTGGGATGATTGTTGTAGAGCAAAATATACTTTGCCAACAATAACTCATACAATGTTTATTGCGAAATAAAAGTATTCAGTAACTATATTATATTGGTTTTATTTATTTATCTTTAAGGCATTAACTGCTGGCTGGACCCTTTCATGACCGACTGCCGGGCACATGTCTCTCTCGGGCCAAAGCCTGGCAAGTTTTAAATCACGCTGATCGAATACCGATTTTTCGAAAATACTTCTATAAATAAGTTATGTGCTTATTTTCAGTAGGCACCATATATTTATTTGATCGCAATTGTCTCTACATTCGTCGTACTGATTTCTACAGGAGTAGGAATAAAGCGACGAAAGACAAGTCTTGAAAAATGTTTTGACTCTCTTAAATAGAATATAAGTCAGAAAAAGAAATGTATAACGATAAAATTCAACACAATGGGACAATCCTGGCTGTGATCATGTTGAGGGTTTTACCTTGAATCCTTCGCGTTATCGCTCTGCCACGCGTCAATAGATAACAATGTTTAAAAAACGACCTCGTTGTTCACACATTAATAAGTTGCATAAAATTAAATGGTTAATTGACTAAGGAGATAGTTGGTGCGGGCTGAAATAGACTGTATGCCTTACCAAAGTACCGCAGGATTAGAATGTCGTTTGGACAACAAATACATAACGCTCCGGTTATTCGCTATTATTGAAGCATTTAGGTAATACCAAATTAGCAAGTATAATCATTACTTATCATATGCACTGGTATGCGTTCCCCTAGAACAGTGGTTCTCAACCGGTATCAATTAGTTACAGATGGTGCGTGTATGATGGTTGCGTTCTATATTCAATCCTTTCTATTGAAAGATCATTATTTTTCAATTTAATTGGTAAAAAATATAATCTAACATTATGTCTTTTACTAAAACTATGAACATTACAGTCGCTCTGGTCAACACAGGTTGGAAGCCACTGCCCCCTATTCAATGTCGGTACCAGTCATTTAATATAATGCCAGGTGATGCAATATACCAGAATATGACAATGTGTATTAAAGGTATTTATTATACTTAATATTCTGTAAGGTATGTGGAGCAAACAAGTTTTTATTGCTTGTCAAAGTTAAACAAGACTATTTAACTAAAATCATGATATATATAATTTTCATTTTCACCTTTCATAATATTTACTATTTAAGTATTTTAATGTACAACATGACAACACAAGATATAACTGAGCTTTTCACTTTATTTATATGTTAAATGTATTAAAATCGTTAGCGACGAAATAAGGACAACACAGACGTATCGATAAGTGGTTTCTAGCATTTTTAAGCTATATTTTTCACGACATGCAAGTAATGACTCCATTTTATATTCATTTAACAAATATTTTAGCTGAGTAAACAAAGCATCGAACGGAGCATTTCTTTAGAGTAACAATTTTGGTATGGGTATATGAATTCTACACTGAAAATGCTTTCAAAATCTATTTATGTACTCATCTAGATTGCGCAGCTGCAACTCTACTTTGGATCTGATAAAAAAGGTCATTACTCGGATAATAAAATTATTGTCACAGCCGTGAGTTCTATAGGCTAATAGGATTAGCATGATATCAAACGCTTTGATCTCGATGATACATCTTGATGTTTTATTAGTTTCGTAATAATCGTGACTCTTGCGCTCTATCAGTATCATTGACGCAACACTATGAACGATCCCTATTAAAAATATGTCGTCGGCTTGTCAAGGTCGAGTCATCGCCGGCCATTATCGTGCTTTGTAGTGGGAGGCTCAATGGAGTGTAATTCTTCAACCTACATGAAGTTTCTTAGAAAAGCTGCTGAGAATTATAAAGTTTAAACATATGATTATAATGTGTATCCCTGCTGTTGGCAGTCCACATGACTGCCTATTTATTTTGATGTTTTAATATATTTCGAATAATATAAATAAACCTCTTAATTCAAGTTACTGTATTAATAAATAGAACGGGAAATACAATAATGAAAGACAAGTTAGAAGCAGAAATAAATTTATTGAGGCAAATTCTAAATTACTAAAAGCTTTCTATAAAGCACCGGGGATTGGTTATATAGGGTTACATGGAGAGTAGCTACATTTCGAATAAATATAACATCGTTAGACACGTGTACATGGGATAATTGATAAAGTTCGTTATATCGTAACTGCAATTTGTCGAGGAAACGATTCGATTGACGAGAATGGCCGTCGGGATTAGGTTAGCAGGCCATACATCCGTTGTAGGTGAGGCAGTAGGGCCTGAAGGGCCTTCCTCACGGCTGCTCGTCGAGCAGCGCCTGCAGGAAGGCGTCGGGCGCGGGCACGTCGGCGAGCAGCCCGGCCGCGTCGCAGAACTCCGCGAACGACGCGCACGGGAGCAGCTCGTCCGTCAGCGCGCCCACGATGCGCTCCGCCGCCTTCGCGTTCGCTTCGTCGTTGTGCCGGATATACTCCGCCAGCTTGATCGGCCACTGGTCCACTGTGGTGGCGGCCACGTTCTAACAAATCATGTTTCCAATTAGATGTTTTAATTGTTTCTCTTTTTATTTATTTATGAACTTAAAATGCAAAGTAAGCAGTGTACCACCTTCGTCTACGGACATTTGCCTTGTGTATTTATTTTTGTTTCACCAAACGATTTAATCTAGCACCCCCAGTATTCTACCATCTTCAAAATACTTATTATTTTACAGATTTAAATTAAACCATAGAGCTTTGCATGATTCAGTTCTGCTGTTTTAAATATCCGAACCGTTTATAGTTCGTAGCATTATTAAAAATCGTATCAAAATTTGATAGAAAAAGGCGGCAGAACAAATGGACAGACAGCAAAAGGCGATTTTGTTTTATGCTATGTTAAGATTAAATCCACAGATTATATACGCATTATATACGCATAGACAATTGTTACCCGCCATTTTTCGTCACTTATAATTTCCAGCTTGTCGCCAAAACAAAAGCAATAAACGCTAACACTGTAGAGTACCTTAAACATGACATTGTACAGCTGGTCGACGATAGCTAGGAAGATGCAGTAGGGCTTGTAGTCGTTCCAGGGCTTGGGCGCGTGGTGGTCGACGGGCAGCGAGCGCATGGCGGGCCCGGCCGGCGCCGCCGCGCGCGCCTGCGCCGTCACCAACATGCGCTTCAGCATCTCCACGCGGTGCGCGCGCCATCTACACGCACACAAACATACGCTCGCATTCAACTTGTAATGTCATAGCGAGGAAATGTACGAGCTTGCATTTAGACGTAAGACAATATTCTGGGAGCGCAACATGCATATGTGATACAACAAAAAGTTTATTAAGATAAGAAAAATAGTTTCTTAGAATGAAGTTGAACGTTCTTGTATTATTTTAAGTATGGCAAGTTTAGATGGCGTAATGAATGGGCAATACAAAGGGATTTTTTAAACTACAATATTATTTTGCTTTCTAATGATATAACTGTAGGATATGATCTTATAATTCCAAATAATTACAATACTTTCATTTAGACCTCAACCTACATAAACGTAAATAAGAAAGTAAATAAAATGTTACACATACTTGGCATGCGGGTAGAGCAGCAGCATGAGCGTGAGGAAGTAGAGCGGGCCGTCGGCGTCGTGCGCAGATTCCAGCACGCGCGGCGCCGCCCACGCCAGCGACGCCTCCAGCGCCGACACTTCGCGTGCCGCCACGCGGGTTCTAGATGAACAATGGATTTTATTAAAAGTGAAAACTTCTTCACGCGCGTTGAACACTTTTTTGGTGAACAACGCCGAAAACTTTCCATGACCTATATGTATACTGTGTATACATACATATATCCTTATTATGACTTATTTTTACTTAGTCTTTACTGCCATGAACAGGCCTAATGACTGCCTTTTTTAAATTATATTATCTTATCTGCAATATATTGTTGGCAATTTTCAACATATTCTGCAAATTGCCGTTTACACTACAACACTATGGAGTTTATTGGAAATGCAGGTGGAAAAATATTTTATACTATTGAAACCACTATAACAGTTTGTTAAATACCCAAATATGTATATACCGACAATTTTACTTTCAAATCAAAATCCAGGCAGATAAGATTATATTCCAATGGCCAGTGGTACAAAAAAAACCGTACTCGTTTTTGCTTACCAGATAGCCGACAAATCTTTATAATAACCTATAATAAGATTGTAATATTAACAAAACCTATAATTTATTTAATACAATGAATATGAAGATGCTTCTTGCATCTGTATATTAATTGATAAAATTTAAGATACGTAGATTCTTAGTGTACTGACGTGTTAATAACGTAGAGCGCCATGTGCACGAGCGCGGGCACGAGCTGCATGTTGGAGAGCGGGCCGCCGCCGCCGGTGTCGTCGTGGAAGGTGCGGCCGCGCGCGAACCGCAGCAGCAGCAGCTTCAGGTCGTGCACCGTGCACGTGTGCCCGATGTCGCGGTGGCCCGTGCACTCCTACACACACATACACATACATCGCTTATAATTAGTATTATAGAGGCGACACTTTGTAAAGATGTATGTTTATTACACTTTCATGCAAATGTACGAGTCGGATTTCGTTTAATTTGGCACATAGATAAACAGTATCCTACGAGTTAACCTGTGTGCCAAATCTATATACCGTATATTTTATGCCATCGTATACGTGGCCGAAGCGGGCGGAGCCGCGGGAATAAACGTTTATAAATAGTATGGTGGTGTAAAGAAATATATTGTAACTGACAACTTATAAGTGCCCTTGTAAGCGAAAAAAGGTAACAGCGTTTTGTAAATCGAAATATAAATTAAACCGGTATCATAATTAATTGCGTACACAAACGTACAAAATTAGTAACCTAATTTTATTTTATAACTTAAATTTTATTTTATAGTGTATGTCATAATTAAACGGCGCATCTAGTGCAGTAAAAAGACATGAACATTACCTGTAAGTAGGTAGTGTGACGTGCCAAACAACTAGCGTACGCAGACTCAGGTACATGCGGACCCCATAAAGGCAGCAACCCGTTGCAGCGGGTGGAGGCGTTTTGCAACGCCGCGCTTTCCCATTCATCACTAAATTTAAAATTAAAATAAATATTTTACGGTTACTAATAAAAAATGGTACATTATGTCACGACGTTTAGTATTTGTCAATGTTATGAGCAGAAGACTATAGTAATATATACAACATGATAGTAATATAATTATCTTATTTATTTACTACATTTTACTAATTACAAAATAATGCTTAAAATATAAGTTTTAGTCCAATTTTATCTCGTCTAATTTTATCTCTGTTATTTCATTTATAAAAAATATACTGTGTATCCACTGACCGTGCACGTGCCAGCCGGACGGCGGACATGTGGCACTCGACGTGCACGATGTTGTAGTGCGACACCGTGGTGTAGCCGAGCGTCTTGCGCGCGCGCACCTCGAACTCCTCCACCGAGCAACGCTTCGTGAACGTATAGATGCCTAGCACCTGTGTGTAAAAATTTACATGAAATAAAGTGATAGGTATAAGTCAATTAAAATAGTATTTTTCTTTATTTTAAACAGTTATTCTACAGTTTTAACCTTGTCCTATTAGTCGTTCATTGGTAGCCTATGTATAGTTTCTAAATAAAGCATGTAATACACTTTTCTCGTCGGAAGACAGTGACGTATCAACGACGAACCGCTCACCTTAGTGGGCTGGTACTTGTACCCCTCGCGGCAGATGCAGCAGACGGCGCCGGCCTCCTCGGCCAGCTCGGCCACCTGCTGCGTGAGCGAGCACTGCGCCGTCACCTGCCCGCGCTCGTTGCTGCGCATGCCCAGCGCGCCCAGCTGACGCTCGCGCACCGCCATCGCGAGACGCTTCTTCTCCTGTACAACCACGATTATATTACTACCAGTAATCACACACTAATACAGTTTTTTTTTTTGTAATGCTCATAGTTGGCATTTATTCATTTAAACAAGTGGATATTTAGACTTACTGACAGTCATCTGTATATATGATAAAGATATATATAATATACCATGGTAAGTAGTATACCTTTAGTTACAAGGGAATTCTATTATTATATCAATTAACAATAATAAAAAACGTATATGACAAAGTACCTTTCAAAACTACATCATCTCTCATTTAGCTACAGAAGACTGAGTAAGTCTAAGTGTAACAAATATACGATTAAAGTGCGAATTGATTATAAAAAAAAAGATAAAAATTTATTATTTACGGATAAACAACTGTGACAAATAGTTGTACGTTTCCGTATTTTCTTCAGTTACTTATATCTTCCATAATCGATAACTTTACTAAACGACATATTACAATATAAGTGTACGTACCTGCCGCGTGAACTCGCGAACTTGCTGCACCTTGGCGGCGCACTGCGGCTGCGAGCGCAGCGCCTCCAGCAGGTTCTCGGCCAGCGAGCCCACGTGCTCGCCCGACGACACCTGCTCCAGCCGGTGCACGATCGGGATCACGTTCTCGCACACCAGCATCTGATTTAGACAATAACAATTTTATAACCTAATTCGTCTACTTAGAATGACTGTATTGTATTGAAGGTTTTATAAACCCACACAAAAAAGAGGGATAGGCACAGAGTAAGTTCCAAATTCATCATTTCTATGCAATTAAACGGCACATACGTGGACGTATAACGTGTACTAGTCGACCATGCTAACTAGACGAATGTCAAACGTGACAGTGACGTCACGTTTGACATTCGCAAGAATGCAAGTACTGATGACAAAATACAATAGCAATAATGATTTTTTGTGAAATGTTGATTTCAATGAAATG
>DWNE01004027.1:0-15782 GCA_018249875.1 Cecropterus toxeus
TAATTAATATATTTTTAATTTTTAGTATTTGTTGTTATAGCGGCAGCGGAAATACATCATTTGTGAATAATTCAGCTATCACGGTTTATGAGATACAGCCTGGAGACAGACAGACGGACAGGCAGCGGAGCATAGGGTCCCGTTTTACCCTTTAGGTACGGAACCCTAAAACAGAAATCGATAAATTAATGAGCTTTGAACTTGATATGATATGATAAGAGTTCTTCAATCCAAAACTGCGTAATTACATTACTTAAAAGATAAGTAATTTGTGGGTGGCTATCATTAGCGATACAGCAAAACATAGGAGTACCTACTATTATCGGCGCTCGCCAACGCTATCGCGTTCAAAGCAAATCAGAGGATTAAATTCAAGTAGATTATGTAAATGTGAAGTAGGGGTATTGTTTTATTGTAAATACGAGTAAACAAGTCGTAGAATGCTAATAGTAAGTTATTGAGCACCTAGCCGTTTTTTTAGATGCCAAATAACATTAAAAGTTGTAGTGTTAACGAAATTGAAAACAAGTGGATTTATCTTACATAGGTAGCCTTTTTTGATTTGTTTTAAATGAGTTCTTATTACATAGCGAAACGTGTTTCTGGGTGTTAATTAAAATCTGGAGAGCCTTATATTGTTCTAATTTAAAGTAGATATCAACGTATGTAGGTAGATGGTGAAACGCGTCGAGGTTCTACTCAGGAAGCACCATCGTCACATCTAGTTCTGCCTAATAACAACTGTGTTGTGCGTTGCTATATGCTGGTTTGAACTTAAGAGTAGTCCTCAGTAGTAGCAATACATCAGTGGCTAACCTCGGGTGGGATGCTGATCTTATATGGACTTGATTACAAATGTCTATGGGCGGCACTGGCCACTTACCATCAGGTGGACTGCATGCAAATTACAAAGAAAAGGTATATGGACGAGTCTTTTGCATAATGATAGGTTCAAGTTTAATAACAATAGTACCGACAGGCTTAGATTTATTTAGTCGCTGCTTCACGCTAGAAATAGGTGTGGCGGTGCGGTGGTGCCTCTTCAGTCGAAACAAAATGGTTCTAAAGCCTCCTAAAGTATATTCTAATGGTGGTATACAGCTTTCTTTATTTATTTCTATTTAATTGAACTCTACCCCTGACCGACTTAGAGATAACACATAGTTTAAATTGGTAGTAGATTCTGGATGCCGAAATTTTGTGCAGGGTGTCCTTATAGGTAGAGGGATGTACCAAGAAAATATATCTACATGTATATTTTTTTCTTATATACTCGATACTATCAAACTTTCACAAATTCAACTTACTTTGTAACAAATTAAAGTCTCTGAAACAGTGAAATTATTCACAAATACACTCAATTTGTTTTAATAAATAAAACACGGGGATGACCACTAAGAAAACAATATTGTGTAACTTACGTACTCCCTTACTACAACCCTTTGGAGGTCTTGGCCTCCTCTACGGTTTCCCACTACGCTCTATTAATAGCTTCCCTCTTCTAAGGTGTTCTTCACCTTAGAAGAGATCCTATGATCTTAGGATCTTTATTGTATGTAACTTGTATAAAATTTGTCCGCGTGCCCGTCATTAGGCGGCGGTGCGATGCTCCATGAACAAAAGTACCTCCACACTTAAAATGTATGTAAATAAATGCACTCACGTATCTCTGTACACACATACAGTGTGCTAAAAATAACAATTAAAAGACGAAGTATTGATAAATCCGTAGGCATTCGCGATAATAAATAAATAACACCTGTTTGATATACGCAATTAATGCCGCTCATTTATAAATAGATATGTTTCAGTTTGAGATAGTATTGTTATTTTTAGAACGCAATTTGTTCGGAATTTCGTGGTGATGGAACATAAATGATTCCTGAGTACCTACGCTCATTATCAAAATATATATAATTATCACCAGGTGGTTAACCCAAGGTAGTCCGCCGGGGGAAGTATTACCGCCACACCTATTTCTAGCGTGGAGCAGTTCGTGCGTTTCGGTGGAAGGGTGTGGTTGCCGGCTCACTTATATACGAGGCGACCATCATAAGCCTCGGGAGTAGCAACGCATCTGTGATCGACTTCAGATTGAACCCCTGTTCTTTTTGAAGTTGCTCATAGGTGTCCATGGGTGGCAGTAACCTATTACCATCATGTGGGTTGCATGCTCGGTTGTTACTGCATTCTTATAAAAAAAATATATCAATATCAGATCAGTAACTTGAACAGGATTAGTCAAAATGCTCAAAATGTTCGCTTAGCCCCAGTGTATCATACTTATTATAAACTTGTGAAAATATATATTACGTACAGAACATTTTTCCAGCTCAAATTATTTGTACCTAAGTAGGAAAATCAAGTTATCTGGGTAGATACTTATTACCAAGATAACATGATTTAATCCTTAACGTGATTAGCCTTTAAAAGCTATTTTAAAAATAAAAATATATTAAGTACAATTTCATAGACTAATGTAAAAGCAATTAGAGTAATACTGTATCCAGTTGTAGAGTCCAAAAATCCCTTGACATTTTTATTTTATTTTACAATATGGGTAGCTAACGAGCATGCAGTTCACCTGATGGTAAGTGGCCACTGCTGCCCATGGATGTAATCAACCCCAAACAAGATCAGCGTCTTACCTGAGCAGGCAATTGCGTTGCTTCCATTAAGGACTAATTTTAAACGCCTCAGTTAGATAAGTCTCCCTTACCACACCCTTCAGGCGATTGCACAGCAGCGTTTGACACTGCTCTTACTAAGCAATAAATAGGTGTGGCGGTGATGCTTTCGGAATAGGATCACCAGGAATTCTACCACCTTCATGTGAATGGATGGATTCTTATCTAAAGATATCATTATATAGTACTGCAACAGAAAAAAACACACGCTTTCTACACTTATAGCCCCACACTACGATTTTCTCATGTGTAACACAAACACGAATACTCACCCAGACCCAGAACAGAAATCTAAACTGATCATTCATATTTCATGACCGCTCGGCCACGCGGGTCGTCAACCTATCAACAGAGGTCGTCAACAGAGCACCTACCATGTACCTACTACATAGTAAGTAGTATGATTTTTTTATAAGAATTAAATGGTAAATACGTACTTCCACCATGGACATCTACATCATGGGTAAGCAACTATATAAAAACAGGGATTCTATCTGAAGTCGATCACAGATGCGTTGCTATTCCCCAGGATTAAGATGGTCGCCTCATATGGATCTAACTGAACTGGTAACCAAACCCTTCCACCTCACGCAAGAACTGCTTCACGCTAGAAATAGGTGTAGCGGTGGTACTTCCCCGAACTACATTGGTTCTATCACCTGGTAAATAATAATGATAAATCATAATATCTTATGTTTAATCCATAATAATGACACAAACAAGCGGAGGTGTATTTAAGGTTTTTTTATGTTTGCCTTCACTCAATTTTAATATTATTTTCGAGGAAAACGCAATAGTTTTAGTATAAGGGTATTTTAATACTCCTTTATGAAAACAAGACAAATAATATAATCTGGTCATAATACCCATAAACATTTAAACAAACGGTTAGCGGATTAAACCAGATCACCCAACCACCAGGCTTACCTACTAGAGCTTAACAGGTGTTAAGGGATCATTAGTAATTGTTTAGAACCTGTCTGATTTTAAGTGAGTTGATTTGACAGATCGTAGAACCAATGTAGTTCGACCGGGGAAGTACGGGGACGGGTACGGGGACTTTTATATGAGGCGACCATCTCAGTCCTCGGGAGTAGCAACGCATTTGTGGTTGACTTCATATAGAACCCCTGTTCTATGCGAGGTTGCTTACAAATGTCCATGAGCGGCAGTTCATGAGCATGAGCATGTCCACTTACCATCAGGTGGGCTGCTTGATCATTTGCTACTTCATATTAATAAAAAAAATTAGTTGTAAAGTAACTTAATTAAGGAATATAAACATTACATTTATCGATAGAAAATTAGCCAAACACGTTAATTTAAGGAAAAGCGACGTTATTGCTTATCTGGAGCACTTGATAAAAATAAGGTTTGTTCTAAAAAATAATATTTACGATGTTGACATAATGTGAGGGTGGCACGCGATCTCGCGTAACTTCATTGTAAATTTGTACTTAAGCGCTGACTTACATTATTAAATCTAAACAAAGTTAGTTTCAGATAAAACTAGGCCTACGCTCAAGAAAACTAATCGATATAAGATTGGTATCAGCATTATAATGTTCCTGCTGACGACTGTTGTTTTTGGTTTGCACGTTTGTTTTTGTTACGTGCAAGGTGTGGAATAAACTTCTTCCTGAGGTCATCCCGGATCGTTATGAGATGGGCTTTTCAAATAAGGTGCGAAAAGCGCTCTCCTTCAAAACAGGCGATGCATTGGTCACTCTTTAGGTATTGCAAATGTCCATAGGAGACTGTGACTGCTTTCCATCAGGTAACCCGTCTGACTAATCATTAGGTATAATTATAGAAAACATAGATGTAGAACATAAACATAGAGAGTTGGCCTATCTGATGTAACTGATCGTTGCCTTAAGATTTGCGTTAAATATAAATTAACGATATGCTGTTAGATTACACAAATTTGTTTTACATTAGTAAAGGTTACATTACAGCTTGCCTTTGACCACGGGAGATAATTTTCTATACAAATACCATTGTATATAATCATTTCATTTTTAAAGAAGATGTCACTCGGTTCTGTCAAATAAATTCTTTGATAAACTGGTATGTGCATTTCCTGTGTCTTAAAAGCACTCGAAGCAAAAGAAGTCTATGAAAAAATCTGTTTTACCAAGAACACCAAAAATATAACAATACAATAATAGCTAATAATAATAATATAAAAGTTTATAGGTATACATTGCGAATAATACGCTAATACATACATAACATACTGATACCACTCACAACTGATAACATTCCTAGCTGATAAGAGAAATTGAAGCGGAATTTAATTGAATTACAATCTAAATGCGACATTAGTACCAACCGTCACTATCTGATCGGTATCGTGTACTCATTCAGATTTTGCAGAGGCTTAGACGTGCTTATGAAGTATGATTATTTTGGGTACGAATACTTATGTATACTCCATTCATTCATATGCTTGTTTTTTAGGGATCCGTACCCAGAGGAAAAGACGGAACCCTATAACTAAGACTCCGATGTCCATCTGTCTGTCTGTCTGTGATAGATAAACAGTTGTAACAATAAATAAAAACGGAATAAAATAAATATGCCTACATAATACATAAACGCTTTCTTCAGTATGATTTTCTCCTGTGTCGTGGGTGCTATGGACAAACCAAGACGAATGCACAAACACCCAGACACAGAACAGAAATCTAAACTCATCATTGACATTTCTGTCTCCCCGGGGATCGAACCTGGGACCGAGTAAGACCGGTATGGTAACCGCTCCGCCACGCGGGTCGTCAAATATCTACCTATAAGAGGGCTCCCATAAAACAAACGTGATATTTTTGCTCGATTACAACGGTAACAGGTAGAGCTTAAAATATTCACAGAATACTTATTTATATATTCACTTTAAAAATAAATTAAATAATTAAAATAAAATAAATATTTGGGTGGGACTTCAATACATGTTTGTTGTATAAAGTAAAAAACAGCAACTCTTTATGCTCGAGTCCGTCTCCCACTTGGCCGGTTTTATTTATTAACTAATATTTCAGTAGCAATCGAGCACGCAATCCTAAGTAAATAGCTAAGTATGCTCTTGTAGCCGCCAGTGATTATCTGCAACCCATTCCTTTAAAATAGAGGTGTATGGAACGCAGGTGTATATGAAGCCAACCATACACGCGTTAATATTACCGAGGACTAAGATGGTCGCCTCATTTGTCCTTCCTAAAGACTAAGATTGTCGGCCGGAATCCACATCCTTCGACCAAAATGAACTGCTTCACGGTCGATATTGGTTCTATCACATTTCAAAAGCTGAAAGCGGCAATGATTAATTAATCTTACTATTTGCTATCTTTACTTCAATAAGGTATATAAACACTACCTGTTGGTCGCGTCTTCGTATGCGCAGACTACAACACAAATCTTTATCCCTATTTAAAGAAGTGGGTTATCATAAACGGGTGTGAACAATGCATTGGACAGAAAATTAAAAAAAATGAAAAATTTTAATTTTAATAAAATATTTTTGAGCATATGGGTACTAAATTTGTGCTTTTCAAAAATCGATTACTTAATCACTACACAGCAAAGTGGACCTCTATCCTGTGAATGTCCTCTGGTTCTAGCTTTGTAGTGTATTCTGCGATGATTAGAGGTGTGTATTTCTTATATATAGATAATCATATTTATCAATACCAAGAAATGTAGCCGGATTTAACGACAGGGGTCTCGCATATTATCGCTAGATTACGGCAATTGATTATTGCTCCATTATCAGTAACGTTAGGAAAACCCACCGATAACTATCATAACACATAAATCTCTCATAAGCCCTATTAGTATATGTAATAAGGATCAATAAAATGTACAATAATTCAAATGAATCATATTCGGCGTTATGTATAAAATACGGTTACAATTATGTGTGATGATGTATTGAATAAAATAAATAAAATAAAATATCATCAGTTGCTTTGGCAGCAAAAGAAAAATGTTATAAAGAAACCTGTGGAAAGCTTTGGAATAAATGAATTATGAATTTCCTCCTGAGGTATTCCTGGAGCGTTATGAGACGGAGCTCTGCCAAAAGTGCGAAAAGAGCTCTCTTTCAAAGCCAGCCAAGCCAAAACCAAAGCAAGCTAAAGCATTGGCATTGGCGACTGCAGCCTGCACCAGCGAGCAGCAAATCTCTATAGGCGACCATATTTGTAGTCTATCGTGCTGCATTTGATCATAGATGTTTGAAAGGTATTTGTTTTTATAAGAATGAAGTAGCAAACGAGCATGCAGTCCATCTGATGGTAAGTGACTACTGCCGCTCGTGGACATCACAGTGCGTTGCCACTTCCGAGGACTGAGGAGGTCGCCTCGTATATAAGTAAGCCGGCCACCACACCTTTCTTTGGTACCTCCCCGATCGAACTACATTGGTTCTACCATCTGAAATTTCAATTCGATCGACTGTAACCAACCTCTGGTAACTCTTTAGTCTTATCTAGGGTTTACTATGTATATCAAATATTAAAAATACCCTTTCGTCGAGCGTATAGTTCGCATTACAACCAACTGCCACTATCCATGTTTCCATCCTTACGCCCTGAAAAGTCCACAACTGGATGTCTTCGTCCTCGATGTCTCGAAGATGCTGCTACTCATTGCTTGATACCTTGGCCACCTTCTACTATATCCACGGTAAAAGGGAGAGTGGTACTGTTCAAGTCCAACACTTACGATGGTCAGGAAACTTAAAATGTTCGTGATCGGCCTCTTTAATGTAGGAGCTAACATTGATAGAATTCAGACACCTTTCCCCTAAATACTATATGTATGAGTTAGTATGTTTCACTTTGGGCATATCATTTTTTACAACAGTCTCATAAAAACAAGCTTTGTTTAAATAAATATAGCTAATCAGATATAATATCTGATATAATAAAATGGTGTATCACTTATCCTTTTATCGGTTAGTATTACACGTTCATTGATTATTATGATTGAGTGTTAATTATATAATTATACCTACTAGAAACCTACCAATGCTTCGGTTTAGTAGCTACAACCGTTCTGAGCAAAATATAAACAAAAACCATTCTTTACCGCCCATTCCATTAGTGAAAACCATGGGAAAATCCATTGCGTAGTTTCCAAAATATACCTATCGGGTATTTAAAGTTTCTAATATACGTAACATATACGAAATATAAATATACGAAACATAAAAGTACGTACCTGAAAAGACGAAATTGAGAAAAAATATATTATATATTATACATAATGCTTTTAACTTACTATTTTGATGAAAAATCATTAAAAATACATTAAGTTCATTATGTTATACGAACGTCGGGATTTTTTGTTTTAATATTTTTAAGAATATTACATGTTTATTATATTCTCTAGTTTAGTTGCTGTAAATACAGAGGTCAATAACGACATGTATGCCGATTGAATCCCGCTACTTTATTACAAAAACTTAGTTTTTCAAGCAACGAAACTGCTATGTGTTAAAATTCATGGTTGGCCCATCTATCAAACGATTGCTGGTCTAATTAATGCGACTTAGCGGGTAGCGACAAGCGTCTACTATAAATGCCTTTTATTAGGTGTAGCTGCAAAAACATTATATTTGTTAGTAACTTATCTCTGGTTTAAATAGACAAATAGCATAAGTACACCATGTACATACAACTTAAAATAATATTTGTATTTATATGTATATTTATATTCATATGTGATCTATGTGATTGGTGTAATACCTTACATTAACATATTAAAAGCTGCAGTGAATAAGATAAGTGATAAAGTAAGTTTCTTTTATCAATCTGACCATTTATTTTAAGATTCAAATATTTCAAGCAGTTACGACATCCAATCCATTGGCGTCTGAATCCAACACTTTCCCACTGCCGTCTTTTAGGTCATTGGTCAATCGTGTGGGTATATAGACACTTATTGCCTGAAAGGGTAAGTTAGCAATTGACAAAAACGAAAAACAAAAAAAATTGCTAGATAAACCGCTACAACTTATAACTTGGACCACAAGCCGAGACCGTTACGCACCTGAGGCAGAACAATAATACACAAACGGACAATCACACACGGCTGTCGGTACAAACCGATCGTTAATCATCCATCATGTGATTGAGACGTTTTCACTTGTTCCACGAATGTTTGCTTCAATTTGATAGATACAAGTTTTTTTGGTTTGTTCAGAAAGGCACGGAAACAAATTTATAAGTATACTTCTGATTTGAAACGGTAGTTTTTCTAGCAATTATGTAGCGTAGGACTTTATAATGTAGCTATTTGATCTTCGTATTTTTATGCAATTCCTCCACTTAACTGACATGATGCCACCTTGATATCAATTAAGTGTGTATCTATGGTTTATGAGGTGATACATAATCTACATAATTTATTGTCTTTGGGTATTTCTTAGTCTATGCTTTACTTTTTCTCTTACTTGCCGGATATTGAACATGTAATAAGTTGTTGCAACAAAAAAACAGTCCATTAAAACAAGACAAGCATTTCATTTTACAGTTATTAACATTAATCTCAAAACGTATATTGCTATTAAAACTAAGTTAAGCCTCATGTGATAAGGAGAAAGTATTTATGTATACACACGCGCACGCGCTAGACTAAACTACAGCAGATCTGATAACGCTGAGGACCACTCCACTGCGTCTCAAGTACTGGCGATTATACTTTTCATTCTGACTCAGTCTAAGAGCTGATTATTTTGCATTTAAGTCTAATGTAGACTTGTAATGTGCGTTGAGTCATCGATCCGATGCTGTTATAGTAACAATTTTAATACTAAATTGGTATACTGATATTTTTTATAATATTGTAGTAGCAAACGAGCCTGCAGTCCATTAGATGGTAAGTGCCAGTGGCGGCTGTACCCATTGCGAGGCTCCTAGGCAGGTGTTTGCGACACCCTTTTGTCTTTGAAAAGAATGTGATGCGAAAGTAGATTTGGTTGTTTGGTTTAGGTATACTTCATGTTTGACGAGAAACGCTAAAATTATACAAATACATTTTGCTTGGATTGTTGCGCGAGGCCCCTGCAAGAGCGAGGCCCTGGGCGCTTGCCCCGTTCGCCACCCCTTAAGGTTGCCACTGGTAAGTGCCTACTGACGCCCATGGACATCTGTAATTAACTCCAGTTAATATCAGAGTCTTACTTGGGGCTGACTGTTGCTACTCCTGACGACTAAGTTGGAACGTCTTGTATAAATATATATCCCTTACAATGTTGTTACTAGGCAATAAGTGTGGCGGATGTACTTCCCGAGTTGAACTGCAAAGTGGTATACCACCTTCAAATTTATGTTTAGTAAAATATACATATAATATAGTTTATTTACTACTAGCGCGCAGCTGTGGGATAAATAAAGCAGATTATTTTTACTAGTTCTTTTCCGCTCCTACGCCCGCTTGGGACATATACCACGATAAAAAGTTTTCTATGTCTTAGTTCAAGTATAAACTATCTGTGTGAAAATTAGGTCCAAACCCAAGCAGTCGTTTTTGCTACAAAGAGTAACAAACATATGTTACAACCTAGTAGTAACGAACACACACATCACACATACATATAATAAGACATTCATATACATAATAAGATTAGTTTGGACATATATAAACTTTTCATTATAGACGTGGCAATCATTTCATTTCAGGAGTCAACCATTTCTGAAATTTTCAACAATCCACTAACGTAAGAAAACCTTTGGGACATTGTAAGTTGTAACCACATCGACCAGTGTCAAGATTTCTACAGTCTATTCTCACGAAAAAAATACTCGAATAATAAATAATTCACCAGAACCAAATCAAAGTACAATTTATCATGTTACCTTCTGTCAGTTGACATGCGTGTATAATGTGATTGTGGGTTCTGCCCACCCTGGAGACACCTTGAGTACTGATAGGCCTCAAGGGACCTAGATGCCGTCTTACCAATACAAAAACTTGTGCGTAAAGTAGACAGATTTCCTTTTAATTTCTGGGGAACAAACAACATTATTTTATTTATTTTGCGATTTTGAAGGCCATGGTGTTTTAATTCAGAACTATTGTATTTTCAATTTTGCTTAATAACAGCAAAGTTAAGCGCTATTAGCGATATAATGTAGCTTGAAGTGTGTAAAGAAAACATACTTATTAGAGACGTTCCAACTTAGTCCTCAGGGATTTATATCTATATAACAACAAATCCGTGATGAACTTCAGGTATAGCCGATGTCTGTGAGTTCGTATTCTCTTGTAACTTTGCATACATAACAAATAGTTGAAAAACAGTCCTTTACAAGATTATAACGTTACATCCATTCATCTATCAGCCTTTCGAATGCTGCTGGACATAAGCCTCCTCTAAACGGCGCCACTCCAATCGGTCCTGTGCCTTCTGAATCCAACGGTTCCCCGCTGTCTTCTTCAGGTCATCGGTCCACCTGGTCGGGGGGCGACCTGTACTCCTTTTGCCTTAACGTGGTCGCCACTTGAGGATTTTTCTTCCCCATAGATTACCTGTCCTTCGAGCGATGTGGCCCATTGCCACTTCAGCTTGCTAATTTAGAGAGCTATGTCGGTAAGCTTAGTTCGCCTACGGATTTCATCGTTGCGAATCATGTCTCGTAGTGAAATTTCGAGCACACACGCTGAGCGACTCTGAGCCTGCGGATAAGGCCTATAGTAAAAGACCACGTATCGGCGCCATAGGTCATCACTGGCAACACACATTGCTCGAATAATTTCGACTTCAAGCACTAAGGGATTTTGGACGAGAAGATACTACGTTATTTCCCTATTATAACTTTACATTGATTTAACTTATTTTGTATAAATGATTATTGAAAAACGCGCACGTGTAACTAACCGGATTTGCATTAAATCAAGGTGTGACTACAATGTATTACGTTGTTTGGTAACGTTCCTTTTATTGTATGGTAATCCTCTTTTGTTCTATTTCATATAAATATTATGTAAGGTAAATTACAACTTAGGTAACAATCGGTACAATTAACAATCCAAATGTAAACGAACAGTGTTGTTTAATCATTCTTTTAATTAAACACCAAAATACGATTACTACGTCAAACACTTTAAGGTGACGTTGTTACAAATAATGTTTAATAATTGGTAGCTTATTGTTTATCAAAATAAAAGTTACATACGTTCGTGTTTTAATTTAACCATCCATTCATCAGCCTTTAGCAGTCCAATGCCAGACATAGGCCTCCTCTAACCTGTGTCACGCAGATCGGTCCTAAGTCTTGTGATCTACAACTCTCTTAATACTATATTTTAAACGTAAGCTAAACAGAAGCCTAATTAAGATTTTTAAAGAGCATTAGAACCATGTAATAAGTACGCCTACAGTCCACTTAATGGTAAGTGGCTACTGCTGCCCATGAACATCTGAAATCAACTTTAGATTAGAGCTCTACATGAGGTCGACTACTGATGCGTTCCTCCTACCTACCTCCTACCTCTAAGGACTAAATCGACAAGCCTAGAAGAAGTATGATAGACACCTTAAAGGGTAAAGAAAAAGGGTAATTCTTTTCTGACATTAAACAAAAGAGTTGTAACTGTTAATACAAAAGAGGGGTCTGGGTGCCTTCGGAGTTAAATCACAAAAAGCACCTTCGCGTCTTAATCGGGTAATATCATTTATGAGTATTCAATAAATATAATTAGTGATATTTTAATAAAATGTGGCGCGTGGGTGTTTCCATGTGACGTTACAGACTATTAATATATCGTTACATTTAATTACAAACAACTTACTCACCAAATTACTTTTTAATTTGTTACAAAACACCCAAAAATTGTAATACTGCCACAATATATCTCAAAATAGTTTAGAGCCGAATAAGTATGTTAACTACATCGGCCCCGCTGGAACGTAATTATAGAAACATTTGGATTTTATGTATGTATTTAATATAGTTAAAACAAACCGGCACTTTACCGCATGTTATATAACTTTTGTGGCTCATAGGCGTCTATACAGTTTTTAACAGGAATTCTTCATAAGTTGATTACAGTTTCCAGGCGATCAATTTTCCACACTCTTCACACCTGAACAAACCAGAGCAAACACAAATGCTTACTCACTTATAGCTACTAACCTAGATAGAAATTAAGGAAATCTACGAAAGGAATAGGAAGTTCTATGAGAGATCCCAATATATCTCTTCATACTAGTTCAAGGAGATTTAGGCCGTGAAAATCACACTTGACTCGACTTTTCTCGATAGGTTATTTCCTGATACAAATAGATAGATACGTCATATCAACGCATATCTTAAACCTAGATTCAAGAAAAGTAGGAACAAAGACATTGACCAAGTTTCAGATCAAGATAACTCTAATTTTTGGAAGTGGGTTTCTTCACGTGAATTACTTCCCTGTCAAAACAGTTATAATAGTAGTTATTAGCGGCAATTAATTACCAATCAAGCAGGTCAATCAAGAATCGTTAGCGTCCTGATCGGCGTCGTACGTGACGGCGCGCACGCCGCGACAGTCAAACAAACTATTTATTTCGTGATGTAAAACATTAATTTGCAATTAACTTGTCATGCTGGATAACAAGTGGCGTTGAAATTCCAAAGTGATTAATTCGCAGCGTAAGACTTCCTCTCTGTAGTTCCGGGATCAGAATAGGGCTACAGTATCTCCTGCCTGTCGTAAGGGGCGACTAAAAGGGGATCTCCGGGGTTGCAGCGGCAACAACTCGATCTATCCAGAGAAGCGACCACGGAAGAGACGGCGGTATGTGTGATAGCCATACCGTCATAAAGAACAGACGGTGCGGTGGTCCCAGGCCCTTACCCGAGTGGAGCCAGATGGGTCAAGGCACTCAGAAGTCTCCGGACGGATTTGAATGTGGAAAAAAATTCCACATAACCCGACGTCACTTTCACGGCATCGGGTACATTTTATTGATTTACCTCTCAAGAATAAAAGAAAATAGAAGTGCGTGGAATTGGGGCACTATCCATGAGAGCCACGAAGCACTTGCTTCAGCATCAATCACACCTTACCGTCAGGTTTTTACTGCTTAACATTGACAAAACAAATGTGTGTGTCAGAACTTATAACCACGAAATAGAACGAAATTGTAATAAAGTTTTCCGAAATTGGCACTAACGCTGGCGCTTATACGTTCAAGATTGTTTTGTGGCCTAATGGTTACTGTTAAATTACCGACCCAAATTAAGGATCCTTCTTGGTTTAACAGAGGCACCACCGCCATACAATTTCTGCATAATAATTACTTTTTTGTACGACTGAAGTAACAAACGAGCATGCAGTCCACCTGATGGTAAGTTGTCACTGCCGCCCATAGTCATCTGTAATCAATATAAAACAGAGGTTTCATTTAAAGTCACAGGTTGTTATACCTGAATATAAAGATGGCCACATATGTCAGTGAGCCGAAAGCCACACACTTCCAGCGAAACGTAAGAACTGCTTCACGCTAGAAATATGACTAAGCGACGCTGTGTTCTGGATTAAAGGGTATGGTAAGGGCGAGTTTTATACGAAAAATGTATTAATTCTACTAATGATTAGCGGATTTGATACATTTTTGAAGTTATGCTTCATTTGGCGCGTTAGGGAAAAATGATGAGAGATTTATTTACGATGCGCGCGCACACCGTCGCGAAAAACCGACACCCTGAAGTTATCTATTGGTACCTACTGAACATTTTAGTTTTATTTTAATTTTATTATTTTCTTTTTATTTATTAATTATTTGTTTTGTATTTTGTATTTTGTTAGAATAAGGCGAAAGATAAAAGGGTTAAAAATACATTTATCTTGTTATGGTAAACCCATTCACATTTCTGTCTGGGTCCCGGGGATCGACCCCGGTATGGTGACCGCTCGGCCACGCGAGTCATCGAATTGATTTCAATATACCTAATTTTTAATGTCATGCTTAAAACGTATTTATTCTCGTATTTAAATCACATGTTTTTTTTATTAATAAATATTGAACAAAACTCAATGTCAATCCATTGTTAATTGAAATAATAAGTAGTCAATGTATGTAAATGGATGACGCTGATACAATGTTTAGTTAGGTAAAAAAAAATGTTCTACAACTCTATTAGATGTTTCAAAATACAAGTTGTACATAGCAGCGTTTCCAATTACGTTTAAAAATGCGTATTCATCTTATCTATGTTAATATACAATAAGTACACAATGCTATGCAATGATAATGCTTATTTGAGTTATTGTCAAAATTGTCAACTAAATTATTACAATATATATATTTTAAGACGGGTCTATTTACTAGCTTTCATTTGATACCTATATTGTCGTAATAGTAAAAAAAAATTGGGCCCTTCCCCCTAATGAAATGGACATACATACATACTGATGCAGCCGGGTAAAAATGTGTGATGGTGTGTGTCTGTTCATACTCAATCACGGAAGAACCACTGGTCCGATTTACATGGAATTTTGCACGGATGTCACTTATACACCTGGTGAACTAATGGGTTACTTTTAATTTCGATATTGGAACGAAGTTCCTTATCACGCGTTGCGAAAGAAGGCAAGACGGAAAAAATTAAGACCAAAAGTTGTAACGACACTTTTTGTTGTAAAGACACTTCTACATATTTCACATTGAACAGTGTGGCGCGACGATTATTTTTGTTGCGTGTATACAGGTTTTTTTGTACATAATAAATAATAATAATAATAATAATAATAAATCCTGATATTATTATAACTTAAAAGAAATAAAAAAAAATATTACAATTCCTTCACTAATCAATCGAAAGGAACTTCGTTACATCCGGGTGTCCCGGGACACCTCTCAAGTTTTGTACATTGAAAGTTTGGTACATTAATAGTTTGTGGCTCGGATTATATTTTAATCCAGATGCTTTTCACCGTGAAAACATAACCCAAGCGAGCAAAGCCGCGGGAAAAAGCTAATACAGTCAAAAGATTACTAAGGATTACCGGGGAAGTACCACCACCACACCTATTTCCAGCGTGAAGCAGTTCTTGCGTTTTGGTGGAAGAGTGTGGTTGCCGGTTTACTTTTATATGAGG
>DWNE01004028.1:0-15781 GCA_018249875.1 Cecropterus toxeus
ATAGGGCCCCGAACCATACATAGCCAGTCTTGATGGTGGTACTGCAAGTTTGTTTGGGTTTCGTGAACTATATTTTTTTATTTCTTTGGATTGGATAAATAAATTATTTTGCTTCTTTACAAACATGCATGTTTCCAGGATGTATATTGATGTTAACGTTAATATGTTTAAATCGGTAAAATGTTTTCTACAACTTGCTGGTTGTGTAATATTTGCTAATATTCGTATGCATTTTTTTTGTAGAGTGAATAACTTATGTGTGTCTGTGCTATTACCCCAGAGTACTATGCCGTATTGGAGCCACGCATGCGCGTAACCGAAGTAGGCTGATTTTGCTGTTTGTAAATCCTAAATAAATAATGTGAAATAATAATATTTAAAGTAATCTAAAGAAATGTCTATACCAATTCCAATGAATTACCGAATTAAATGAACAAACTTAATATGTGCTCAGACGAGAAGGAACTAATTTCTATAAATACCGTAGTAAAACAAACATTAATTTCCGTCATTGAATTGGCCGAATAGAACGTCTCTTCGCCAATTTATCATACAAAAACACGACAAGAACGTTTCCTTCACGAATTTCAAACACCATATCAGTTTTAATCCAGTCCAAATGTATACATGATAGAAACTCTTCCTTTTTCCTTCTAAAAACATAAAATATGTCAGTACAAAGCCGCAGCTATGCACCGCGCGATTTACAGCCGAGGATCAGTTGAGGATCAGTTAAGCATGAGACAAGTTACGATCGCTGTCATCCTCGGATTACCGGGGATTAGCACTTCCACGAGGCGTGACGTTGAGTCCATACTAACATACATCATTATTATGATGCCGCAAATTGGTGTCTCGTTGGTGTAGTCAACGACATATTTATTAGAGCTATGGTTTAATAGACATTCGGTAGAAATGAACTGTCATATTAATGACGGAAAGCTTTGTTGTCTTCTACTCTATTCCAGAGTTCAATTAAGATATGATTATTTTCGTGTAGTGAAGGAGAAGCACTAAACCATGTCTTTTCATGGTTTTCGTAGGAGAAGCAAAATAATTCAGAAGATGGTAGACGATTAACGTCAACATCCATCGTGGTCACCAACACATAAGCCAAACGCGGTTATTATGGGCTCCTTAAAACCCCTTTTAGGGGAGGCCATTGTCTAGCAGTGGAACTCAAAAGGCTGTTGAATAATGGGATTATTTTTCTTTCTACAGACAAAAGGAGAGAAGACCGGGTGCTGAGCAGTGTCAGCAAATTAACCCAGTTGCAGTCATTCATTAGGACCATCATTATGAAATACAAACGGCCCAAGTACATGCATATCTATAGATATAAATTCCTAATAACTCACTGCCAAGTACGCATTCGGTAATAACAATATTTGACCGTTTTAAAAATACAAATTGACCTTGGTATCGATAGTTTCAAAGTTGTGTATCGTTTGTGGTTAGATGACGGAAAACAAGTATAAAGGTAACAGCTTACATATATAGGTGCCTTATAGATTACCTAAAGCATTAGGTACAGTGTTCGAAATTTTAAGAACCGGTCTATCACAGATGAAACCCTAATTCTATTTGTGCTTTATAACAAATTTCCATGGGCGGCATTTAAAAATAACCGTCATATTAATTGAATATTTGGATTATCCTTAAATTTCAGATAAAAAACATGTACTTAACTAGGTAGAAACAGTATTACTTGGAGACTAGGAAAGGTAAACATAGAACATTGTAAGTAATACTAGTTTCTCTGAAATGTAAAAAGAAAGAAAACACTAATTAGAAATAGTCGTCTTAATAAGATCCGGAAGAGGGCGCTACGGTGGCGCCTTCGTTTAGAACACGTGCGCTGAATTATTTTAAACCGTTCATGAAGGTTTGAACTCAGTTGTGACAAAATTGAGAAATTTTGTTTTGGTTTGGTTACCTATCAACGTTTTCTTGAGAATTATTTGTTTTCAGTGTTTAGTTAATTTTGACGATATCGCTACATAGGTACATAGTTTAATTCTAATTTTATTTCAAATAAAATTTCGGTACCTACTTTTTGGGTTCACGAAATACGATTTTATCACTCGTTTCATGGTTTATCTTTTTTATTTTTTGGAAATTAATTGGGTACCTATCATCCACTTACCGTGTATATGTACATAAACAAGATACCTATTGATCTTTTTACTATCTCGGGATAAGTGCTAGAAGATTTGTTTCATATGTAGATATGAAAGAAACCACCTTATATTTAAGACCTATTTAAGACCAATATAATTATTTTCAACAAAACGCAATTCAATTATTTTTTTAATTTTTAGGTATCTAATCTTGAAATTATCTTGTAAACCACTCAGTGGCATCATAAGCGATAGAAAAATAATATCTAATAACCAACAAAATTTTAACTTATTCAAAAATTATTTATTTGACTTGTTTTTATTTTTTCGACGCGTTTATATAACAACTACTTACGAGTTTAATACCCATCGAAGCCAACACAAACGTATCCTCCGAACACATTAAACCCTAATCACGGCCAAGCGTATAAATCTCAGTTATCTCAATACAAACAGATAGTTCTCCGGTAGCGGTGTTATCAGTGAACACGGGTTACCAAGCGCCGCCTCGTAAACCGCCGCCCGTTATCTCCGCCTCCGTTTATCTCTGTTAACCTGGTAACTGGTGTCTAGTTGTGTTACTTTTATTTATTGGAAACGGTTAAATAATGCAGTAAAATGAAATGGGTGATTAGTAAATGTGTGATTTAAGCAAGCATGCGGATTTAAAGATTTGACTAAGATGTAGGCGTAATCGTAGGAAGGTGGTAGGTGAAGTAGAAAAATCTTGATTTAGATAGATTAGCAAGAAGCCCACCTGATGGTAAGTGGTTACTGCCGCCCATGGACATTTGTAAGCAACTTTTCTATATGAAGTCTATCACAGATGCGTTGCTACTCCCGAGGACTGAAATGGACGCCTCATATAAAAGTGAGCCGGCAACCATAACCTTCCACCGAAACGCAAGAACTGCTTCACGCTAGAAATAGGTGTGGCGGTGGTACTTCCCCGGTCGATCTACATTGGTTCTACATCCCGGCAAATGAAGTTAAAGTGGCAATCGAGTATTCAGAATCCCTTAGGTGATGTTAGGTAAATTGTCTGTCGCCCGTGTATATACGAGTATATTATCAATCCTTAAAAGGAATGTAATTTGTGGACCTCAGATAAGTTTCTACACAAAACCCAGTAGCATAACAAGTCTGTTGCAAAAATATATGACACAGAGGTAGAGTCACAGTGAAACCACGACGAGACCTATCATTTATGACAGCATCATAATTGAATTGTAATTTTTTTTTTATAGAATCATGTTAAGAACTTCTGAAATTAATTTATTGATCAGATTAGAACTATTCCTAATACTCCTACAAGTAGGTACCTAATTCTGCCTTACGAATAATAACCACGAATCAACAAGTAACGATATGATTTATTAGGAAGTCGAAATTGTATCTAAATTCAATAAATGTAAAGTAGTATGAACCATCTGATATATGAGATATCCACGAGATAAGGTTTCATCGCTTTACTGATTACCTAACATAAATTATTAGAAACTTGATAGTAAATCTTTGTGACTATCGAATTCTTTCAAATTTAATATTGAATTACTATCTACTAGAGTTGTTGAAGCTTTATTCTGAAATGAGGAAATATATATTTTTTCCTCGTCTTTAGTTATCGAAAATGGACATTAATTAGCAAAATTAAAAACGTTTAATGTGTAATAAGATACACTATTCTTAAAAAAATATCGATTAATGTGTGAAAGATACCAGTTTTCAAATGAATGTCAATGTTTCCCAAACTTCAGTACGTAGCTAAGACATATTATGAACTTCTTTGTATCAATTATGTTGTGGCCGTTTATTCACTCTAAATAAGACATTACAAACCGACATACTCATTTAAAAATCCCAAGAATCGCATAACAAAAAGCCCAATCGTGCACAAGAACAAAGCCAGCGTCGGTTATCGGCCATCTTTATAATAATTACAAGCGACTGCGACATCTCAATCCACCTCGCGCGATCGCGATCCCGAATCCAATTACCGTGCACCGAAATACCTTTGCGCTGGAAGAAAAATAATTATCGTAAAAAAAAAAACGACTGTCGCACAACCCTATTACCGTATGGAGGCACTCCACAAAGATTGAACGTATAGTGAAGCTCACTTAAGTCGATATTTAAGTGTATGGCGCAATGAGTCTTGCGCTGTATTTATTCTGGACGATTCTCCCTCGTAGGCGGGGCTTAACCCCCACCATTTCGACGCTGAAAGGGTGGGACGCCCGTCAGTCGGGCACCGGCGGTGGGGGATGACAGATGTCTGTCCGCGCACATCTTTCATACAACACGATAGCGAATTCAATACACCATAAATATAATCTCGAGTTCACGTCGTGGATGATGGGCGTCGCTTTGACTTGGAGGGCTTGCGACTATGGGAATTGGACTCGTTTTAATCGTCGTTTCCGCTCCTAGACGTTCAGTTATTTCAATCCCGTGACGCCGCATTCAAACAGTTTGCCGTATTAATTATGAGCGCCCGTTGTGTTCTGATACGACGCTCGTAAATTTGATGGCGCGTTTGTATGTAAGACGTGATTTTAATAGTTCCGTTGAATGCGCTCGAAATGTTTCACGATAAAGATGATTTGCTCGACGCCGCTACGACTAATTCTGGAGGACGCTGTGATGTGTTGTGCGTCTCTATTACATATTAAATGTTGCGGATTTAAATGTTTGTTTTCTTAATGTTCGTTTTTAAGATCGTAGAGGTCAATGTGCTAATATTTTTATTCGGGAAATGACGTGTCTGTGGTTGGGTGGCGTTAATGTTTTCGTTTATGACTACGCAATAAAGTTTAGATTTTTTAATTAGCATAATAGGCATTTAAATTTGAAACTTAAACCTTAAAACACCTAACATAACTCTAGTTATATTTAAGGTTACCTATAAAATGAATCAATAGGCATCAGTGAAAAGTTACCACGAAAAATGAAATTCGGTGACTACTTTCCTACGTAGGTATAAAAATACTAAAATCAAACATCAAACATACTAATAACAATCAATGAATAGCGATCTTAATTCTTTTATCAATTGATTCACAAATTATTTTATTTGCTTTCATTATTTGGTTATTTGTGGGTTTACATTTTCTACATCGGGTTGATGTTTTATAAGACCGTGAATTGATACGGTTCGGTACGATAGGTACCGGTACTTCTACTATTTTTTTAAGCCTGTGTAATGTCTAAAAACTATTGGTAGGTAGGTACTTATACGATGAATTTACTTATACGATGAATACGATTTATCAAAATAAATATTTATTAATATAGATCTTGAAACACTAAGGGTAACAAATTATAGGACGAACACTCACATTTCACTAATTTATTTGAAAATTATTTATAGAATTAAATTCCCTCATTAAAAGGCGAACCACGCGTCAATAACGTAATGTGTTGGTACTGCCTACTTGAATATTCACGACGAGTCCTTCAATTTCAATCAGTTTATAGTAAGGCAATATTTTCTCAAATGAATTGGAACCTACTGCTATAGGTATCTACTTATCGTAATGAGTTGTTTAAATTCAAATTACCGTGATAACACACACATATTGATTAGCTTCTTCGCTGTTAAGGCATGGCATCAAAGACTTTTAGAAAAACTAATAAAAATCGTTCCTAGATACTATATATTAACTTAGATAAAACTTAAATAACGAACTACCTATCTTTCCGTAACGTTTTCGTAACATTATGTAGCGTAGGCACTTACAAGTCTCTACATATTTTCTGACTACGAATAAGGCGCCTACATCAATGCTCACTCACTTAATGCCTATTGGAATAAATATTTCATTCAATTATGATTAAGTAACTACTTTTGGTACCTACCTTTCGTATGAGAGTAGAGCTCTAACACAGACAATGAAAAAATCAAAGAAAGGGATTCCGTATATTATAATCGATGAGCACTATAATTCTTTTTGCCTATTAGATTTAATACGTTGGTACGAAGTAGGTACTCTGAAGATAACAGGGGATGGAAGTTTATTAAAATTAAATCATAGGTAACCATTGGAATTAAGTTAGCACAATCATCTTTAAGAGGTGTGGCTTCGATCAATGAAAATATAAATGAATAATACAAAAATATTACGACTATAAAATGAAGATTATTTTTATCATTTGCGTTGTTTAGGAAAAGCGCATTAATAAATTTTCTACAAAGATTCAAAATACTCTCGGTATCTTTGAGAATAACATCGCAATTTAGTATCTACCTAAAGTTTACCAAAAATGGTTACCTAGCGAGTAATAATTTAACACGCAGGCTACATCAGAGTAGGGGTAGGCTTTATCCAGTAGGACGCGCAGGGCGGACTTCCGGCGGAAGTGGGCGGGGCGGCACCGACGCCATTTTGCGGGTACCGCGCGTGCGCCTTGCGAGGGCCCATCCGTTTTATTGAGGTGTATAAGACCCGTGAGAATAAAAATAAATTACGAGAATAGAAATGAGATCTTTTGGAGTTTCCACTTCAATGTTAGTTTTTACTTGGCCAGTAGTTTTTGTTGGTGGAATTATTACGTGGGGCCGCGTAATAACTACAACAACTTTTTGAGTTATTTTTAAGATCAACTTTTATTTAAAGCGTAACATCCTTTTTACTCCTAGCCCTAAATAACCCAATTATTTAATACTATAGAAATACAAAACGAGCATGATTATAACCCCAAATAACCTAATCATTTTATATGTACTATAGAAGTATCGAACTCATCGTAACTAGGCACTGACGGCTACAGACATCTGTAATCACAGACGAGAGTAGAGTTTTACCCGAAGTTGTCCACAGAGGCTTTGCTACCCCTATGGACCAAGTTGGAACGCTGCGGATAAGTAAATGTCATTTGACGTCCCGCGTGGCGCAGCGGTCACCATACCGGTCTGTCACGTAATGGGTCCCGGGTTCGATCCCCGGCTAGACAGAAAGGTGAATGAAGAATTTAGATTTCTGTCCTGGGTCTGGGTGTTTGTGTATTCGTCTTTGTGTGTTCATGGCTCCCACGACTCAGGAGAAAATCCTACTGTGGAGCTATAAGCGTTAAAAAAAATCCTCTAACCTAGTTTTATACCTACTGGTGTAACGTGGTCCTTTCCCCGTAGCGTAAGTACCCTGGAATTCTTTTCTCCAAGCGTATCTGCTCTGGAATTTCTGGTTGCGGTCACCGGAATTTTATTTTCCATATAGAACAGAGGCTCTATCTGAAGTTGATTACAGATGCGTTACTATTTCCGAGCACTAAGAATGTCATCTCATATATGTCTAAGTCGGCAATCACACCCTACCATCGCAATATAAGAACTCTTTCACGCTAGAAATATGTGTGGCGGTGGTAACTTCCCGGTCGAACTACACTGGTTGTAACACATTTTTTAGTAAAGAAGTTGTCAAAGATCGGTAACTCACAAACTGGTATAATGTAGGCATTGTGAATGTTTCCATGTTTTTTATTTTTATTTCCTTACTTGCTGTTTAAACATATCTACATATATTATGCATAGAAATTTAGATCCTAATTAAATAATTAAAACTTGTATAGTTGTAAGTAAATTAACTCGTCCTACTTGAATATTTATGCAAATCAAAGATATTTTAAGCATGTTAAAATCGTACTTGTAACTAGGGGTACCTACATATGTATGTAAATTGTTATGGTACATTCATAATTTATTCCATAAATAAAAATTTAAAACGTTACAATTTTTAATGGTCTTCCTTCTGTAATGATATGTAGTTGAACAAAGAATTAATATCTTTATTATTTTTTACATACTAACGGTAGGTACCTACTAAAATAATGATAATAATAATAATGAGTTCTATGAGAGAGGTATTATGAAGCTACGTATTATATAACGGCGGCATTATAAAACGGCGTATTTGATCAAAATCGGTCAATCTGAAACATCATAAAAAGTTATGAATTTCACGCAAAAAAATGGATTTCTTTTTCCCCAACCTAATTAACAAAATAAGTGTTTTTTAATCTTTTTTACTACAACCACATACATACCTACAAACTTATTTACTTACAATTCCATTTAAGGTTTCGTAAGGTTTATTTCGTTTCTCTCCTTGCATCCAAGCAACGAAATTTATTCAAAACTCCCATTCAAACAGGGGGACATAAAACGCAAATGAGTCGAGACTCGGGATCCCGTTCGGCCGTATCCCGTATTCCCCCGACAGCCGGGTACCAGGGGCGCATGATCGCGAAGGGGACAGCCGTGCGTAAATCAAGCAACGCGAGACTATCCATCACGCCGCGGCCGGCTATCAATCCTGACCGAAATAGGACTGCATACCTATGGAAGCGGACCGTCTCTACTTGGATGTATTCTCACCTATAGAGCTGACTTTCAATTTCTGATAACACTACATTTTGCCAGCTACCCTGTCTGCTTTTGTATTTCATATTTTATTTTATTTTTCGTTTCCATTTCTTTAATATGTCATGCCACTTTTTCATTTGTGTTATTCGGTTGTGTTTTTTTTGTATCGCAACTGTGTTTAATTTAATGTGTCGTTATTGGATAGCATAGTTCAAAACAAAGACATTAAAATATACTTATAGGTAAAGGTATTCTGTTATTGCAAATATTCCCTTAACCTATAAGTTTTATGATCTATACAAATATTTTTAGTTTATATCATAAAGTTCATAAGTTTGTTAGTTTGGTTGAACGCGCTAATCTTAGGAACTACTGGTTCTAATTGAAAAAGATTTTGTGTTAAATAGTCCATTTATTGAGGATGGCTATATGCTATAACAACGTGATGCTATGTTTGTTTGCTTGTTTTTTCTTACGGGTGAAACCGCGAGGCACAGCTAGCTGTTAGATAAGCATAGTTCAAAAAAAAAAGGCATTTAAAATTAAATATGTATACCTATTCTGTTGTAGCAAATGTTCCCTTAAACTATTGGTAATTATTATATTATTGTACATCAGAAGTTACTTGGTAAAGTTATTGCAACAATTATAATTTTTGTACGTTGACCCCAAAAATAACACTATAAATTTTATTTAGGTATTAATAAGTTTGAAACTGTTTACACATCTTTAAATTGTTGTATTGTCCATAGAAAACAAAAAAGTATGATAAGACCGTACATACAGACATATCTATCTGAATTATAAGGAATTTCTGCCCTGTCGGTCTACTCAAACAATTTCATTATGTTCATAAGATAGAGACATAAAGTTAAACATTTTATTGAGTAAACAAACTATGCATAACGTGATTATTAGCTAACAGAGTCGATAACCGTTTGATGTTTATTTTCGTTTCGATTTGGGAAACTATTAATAGATATATGTTCGTTTGGTAGTTTTCGGCTATTGGCTGCACGTAACGATAACAAGTTTTGAGTGTTTCTAAAAGTTTTGATGCAATTACGATTTTTTTTAATTATTCGAAGTAGAAAACGCGCATTAGTCCATATGATGGTAATTTGTCAATCCCATCCCTGGACATATGCCTAACTCCACATAGAACATCAGAACGTCAATTACGGATGCTCCGTTGTTAATAAGGACTAAGATGGTCGCTTCGAATTTATGTCAGCCAGCACCCTCTCAATGGAATGCATGGACCTCCCCGGTCCAACCATTGGTACTGGTTTATTTATATAATTATATTTGTCATGCAATAGCTCTTTGAATCAGGTGGTAAGCAATTCGCTCGGCTGATTTCATGAATGGTTATCAATTAAATAATACACGCTTTATGTTTATGTAGACAACTACAATCTGAGTAGGTACATTCCTGTCGTTAGTAGCAGGAACGGACCTCATAAAGTGACAGAAAACCGAGATTTTTTGCACAGCAAGCCAATAACAAGATGAATACAGTGATGGGCCTAGTGGTTTAAAACTCAAGACTCAATTGTGTTACGAGGTTCTAATCGAAGGCCTCCTCCAGACCTTTGGTTTTCAAAGATTAGTGCATATTTTCATAAGCGGTGAAAGGAAACATAATGAGGAAACTTGACCTCTTAAAGTTGTTTACAAAGTTTTAAGAAACATCACTTAGTCAGCGATGGACCAACCAGTTTTACTCTGTGGAGAGACCTATGCCCAGTAGTAGGATACTAAAGAGTTGACAACGGAACACGACAACAATGTGCGGCTCGGGTCGTCAATCAATCAATCTCGTGTTAGTGCGTTTAGCGAGCCGCCATAAACAACACTGGACGGCTCGGCATCCCGCCATCTCATTGGAGATTTTCTAATTAACTTGTTGCATTACAACGTAAGAGGATTGCGTATAATAAATACTCGTATACTTGTGCGTTATTGCGAACAGAAATGTTGTTACAACGAGAATGCTTTACGCTTCAGTGAACAGTAAACACATCAACGTTAAACATGGCGTATGCTCCTTGGAGGATGTAAATGTAAAAAATAGTACACACGTAACACGTTACAAGTATGTAGAAACATAATTCCAAAATATTAACGTTTCCATGAAAACTTTTTTATTTTTATATCATTAACTCGTTTAACATTCGAATCCTAAATGTATTGTTAGATCTAAAATGCACAGGGCTTTGATATTAATACTTTAATTTCTTTGAAAAATAATAATAATTTAACCTAATTTCTGTTTTTAATTTAATTTTAGCTGCTGTTTCGTATCATTCATGTTATTTAGTAGCCAGGTACCTTTATAGGTAACAATTAGAAGTCATACCGCATCGAAAAATAGAGGCACAAACTCGCAAATTCTGAATTTAAATATTATGTTAGGGAAGAGTAATATAACATTTTTATTTAATGAGTAAGTATTTTAAACATAGTCCGTTACAGTGTATTTATTACAGGCTTACTTCTTTATATACTAAATAATTTGTGTTTTTCATCATCATCCAATTAATCCAATCCAATTTAATTCTATCGCCTTCTTTTAGTCTTAGTATCCTGTAATGCAAATATTTAGAAAACAGATTTTTTTTTGTAGCATGAAGTAAATAATTATGTGATCTCAAACAAGCGAGGCATTGAAAACCATTACACCAAAAATATACTCCATTATTAACTATCTCTACACCGCGCTTACAAAGGCGATTTAAAGATTACTTTAGATTGTATCTACAACATAAAAATACTTAAATTAAAGGAACATAACTTTTTACTACAAAATCCTTAAAGTTAGATTCAGTAGTTGTGGTTTGATGCAATTTCAAACACTCAGGTACACAGACAAAACTATATATTTTGGATTATACATACTTAATTTACCTGTAAAAAATGTACCATTAGCTAACTACTTATCTGTAGTCCTCGAAAATAGTTTTTTTTTCTAAAAGTATGCGATCTACAGACACATTGGAAATTTTATTTATATTTTATGTATGATTTAAATATTTATGTAGAGTCGATGAAATAAATCAAATAATATCCGTATATTAAACCGACTCTACATTTATATTATTTTACAATTCAACGCACATGAGCGTTGAGATATCTAATGATACGTCATTTCGAGCGACCGTATCAATTTTGTGCTTCGAATAATATATTGGATAGTCGGCGATGTAACTTCCGAACATCTAAACACATCACATTTTGCATATCACGTGTTGATAGCGGCGGAGTGCTGCCAAGTGGTTCATTTGTGCTTGTTACTGTACGTAGTGATGGGAAATTGAATGTGCCTATAGTAAGATACATGCACCTATTTATTTTATCGTATTTCAATTGATAATCCTAATTATTAATTAAGTATGATGGTTGCAAAATCAATTTATAGGATTTAATAGAATTTAAGTGATACTCAGAGAAAAAATAATTTAAAATGTAGAGACAAAATAGGTATCGTATAATAAATAAATAAAAATAACTTAAAATAAAGAATAATGTATAATCTCCTACAATACCTACCTACTTTAGATAGTAATGTATTTATATGTAAAAATTGGTTTATAGAGGTTTATCTATTCAAATACTAAATATTATATTTATCTTTAGAATATTTGATTAATATAATTTTGTAATATATTATATTATCAATCAAAGCAATATTAATCACCCTTAAGCTATTACTGGCCCACTGCTAGACAGGAGTGTCCCCTCACAGTGAAGAATTTAGGCCTTAAGTCAACGCGCCTGCCAAGTACGGATTTGTAGAGTCCAAATACCTTTGAGAAGTTTTCTTAATATCTTTCAACCAGGTACATACATTTATCAATATCGTCACGATGTTAAAACAAGTAATAACATCATTTCTAATACTTATATAAAGTAATAAAATCTGTAGGTAGGTAGGTATATCTGGGGTGCAAACCTCGGTATCTCTAATTGAAAGGTCGTTTCAACAACTATGCTTTAGTCGCTAAGAGCCTATAATTATTTCTAAATAAACTTATGAAGATATTAACATGTTACGAAGCATTGATTTAAATAAAGCGCTAGCAAGTGCTGAGTTGTCAAGTAATTTGTTGCAGGTTGTTTAAAGGGGGAATTAATAGAAGGAAACGTTCATATTAATAATCTTGAAGTGCTAATATTTTTGATGAAAATTACTTATGCCTGTTATTAAATTGAATAAATTAAATGATCCAACAGAACTAACTAATATTTACATGTCCATGAAGATAAAGACACTTTTTGTAATGAATTTGTTTCTTTGATAAGAACAGAAATAATGTTTATGATTTTTCTATGACTAAAAGAAGTATGTTATAAGTTACTTTTAAACGGTATAAAATGTTGTAGGTATTTGTGCTAAATCAATTTTGAATTAAAAGTGTAAATATATAGAACAGAACTGTAAAATAGATTAAAGCTTGCATGGTCATGATAGATATTACTTAGGTATATAATACCTGGTTAAATATACTTTAATTTTGTTTTATTCTTATGATTAAATAATAAAGTCATAGTATTTGTAACTCCGCGTTGTAGCTCGTAACGTAGCGGTAAAAATATAATTGGACAAATCAAACGGATTGCGAGAAACGAAACCATGTGTTTTTAATTGTCGACAACACGTTACGACCTCAATCAAACATCACGAGTTATGACACTCGCGTCCACTACATATTATAGCGATTAACGCAATTAGGGTGTTCGTAACAAGTAGCCGAAAGAAAAAAAATGTCATTAATAGAGTCGATCTTGTTAGGCGCTACCGAATTAACGAGGATCGCTCTAAACCGATCATGTAATTACGATCACCTCGACCTCTCCGCCACCAGAATACCTACCTACGCGAGGCGGGGCTGCCCTCCGATCAATATACTACTACCGAACACGCCGCTCAACAAAAGTACTCTCGTCTCTGTCTACCGTCGTTGAAACAACGCGAGCGGGAACGAGACGGGGCGTCCGACTCCGATTCGCTAGCACGCATCCCCATGGGCGTACACCGGCCTTCGACGTCCGATGATCCGACATGGCTCAGTCGACGAACGACTGCGTACCGTGCGCGTGTGCACCCGGCCGCCGAGTACCATGACCACTGCGTAAACGCAGCCACCATGCTCGTGCCACCGGAGATGATGGCGGCCCAATCGAAGCTCGTCTACCAGATGAATAAGTACTACAACGAGAGGGTCGCGAACCGCAAGGCCCAGATCGCGAAAACAATTCACGAGGTGTGCAGGATAGTTCAGGATGTGCTCAAGGAGGTGGAGCTCCAGGAGCCGAGGTTCATCTCCTCGCTCACCGACTACAACGGACGGTTCGACGGCCTCGAGGTGGTGTCGCCGCACGAATTCGAAATCGTCATTTATCTCAATCAAATGGGTGTCTTGAACTTCGTGGACGACGGCTCCCTGCCCGGATGTGCCGTTCTCAAGCTGAGCGACGGCAGGAAGCGCTCCATGTCTCTCTGGGTTGAGTTCATCACCGCTTCGGGATATCTTTCTGCGAGAAAAATCCGCTCCAGATTCCAGACCCTAGTCGCGCAGGCGTGCGATAAGTGTTCCTACAGGGACTGCGTTAAAATGATCGCTGAAACCACGGAGGTGAAGTTGCGGATTCGGGAACGGTACATTGTACAAATAACGCCCGCTTTCAAGTGCGCCGGACTTTGGCCTAGGTCCGCGGCGCATTGGCCGCTGCCGGCCATACCGTGGCCGCATCCCAACATCGTAGCCGAAGTTAAAACTGAGGGCTTCGATTTACTATCGAAAGAATGCATCGCCCTGCAAGGCAAGAATTCGGCGATGGAGGGTGACGCGTGGGTGTTAAGTTTTTTCGAGGCTGAAAATCGGTTGCTGCAAGGAGGCTGCCGGCGGAAGTGTTTAAGCATTCTAAAAACGATACGGGACCGGCATCTGGACTTGCCGGGGAACCCGGTGACATGCTATCACATGAAGACGCTCCTCTTGTACGAATGTGAGAAACATCCGAGGGAACACGAATGGGACGAGGGAGCGATAGGCGACCGGATAAACGGAATATTTCTACAGTTGATCTCCTCGCTGCAATGTCGACGGTGCCCGCATTATTTTCTTCCACACGTCGATTTGTTCAAGGGCAAGTCGCCGACGGCTCTGGAGAACGCCGCCAAGCAGGTGTGGCGGCTCACGAGGGAAATGCTGACCAATTCCAGAGCATTCGAGAAGTTGTGAGCTAGTCCACATCGGCCGCTTCCTAATTCTACCGTATATTCATGTGGAGTGAGTGAACTAGTGATTTACCGCTATTAATATTCATCCTCGAGTCATTTTTAGTAGATTAGTTGCAATGTTGTTTAGGAATGTGCGTTTAGTTCCGATAGAAAGACTGGTGTCGGATATCGAGGCTCGAGAGTGGTTCTTGAGTTGATCGGTTCGGTTTTGTGAAATTCTCGAATATTCCATACGGAGCGGACAGACTGTAAGTAGAAGTGATACTACTAATAGAATAGGACCTCTTTCAAATATTATTTGTGATATAATGTAAATAGCTTATCTGTTGTACAATTTTAGTGATATTTAATTTAAAAAAACAAAAATCGTGTATTTATTTGACTGAAATCTTTTAAAGTAGGCGTATAATCTTAAACTATTATAATAAATATTTTGAAAATTACAACGAACTCTTTAATTTTTGGCCACATTTTATGTCTTGTTTTAATTTTTACCTTAACTTTATGGACAACACAACATTCTTTGCTAGAATGGAAAATATATTGACAACTACAATGAATCGTGAAAATTTTCTAATATAATTACAAATGTTAAAAGTGTTTAATTAAAGCTTTAGGCGTTAATTATTGATGCACCTATGAATAATGTGTAGATTTAATTGAATGATCTTCAACATTATCTATAAAACCTCTATGCAGCCATTTCTACAATGAGAGCTTAAAAAATGTTAGGTATTTTGTTCCCACGGAATAATTATTTTATCATAAGTGCTACTTTATAATGAAAATCAATAGATAACTACATATATAAAGCGATGAAAGTAAGATGTTCCAACTAATCTTTTGTTAGAAACACAAATAATATTTATATAGAAACAATTTAAATAGTAAAAACTACACATCTAATTCATTATACGACACAGACGATGCTGTATATAAATGTTAGCTAAACATTGGAAATAAGACAGAAATAATGATAATGTAGTTTGCATTATAATCATAATCATAATCATAATCATAATCATTTATTTGCTGAATTTAGGTGAAAACATG
>DWNE01004029.1:0-15779 GCA_018249875.1 Cecropterus toxeus
TTTTGTCCTTTACGAAGTACGTTCGGCTATAGTGATAGGTAACATTTTAAACATTTCGGCCTCAGGAGGATATAGATGCTACTCTCGAGGACTGAGATGGTCGCCTCATATAAAAGTGAGCCGGCAACCACACCCTTCCATTGAAAGGCGAGAACTGCTTCACGCTAGAAATAGGTGTGGTGGTGGTACTTCCCCGGTCGAACTACAATTATAACAATTGGAATATATAATTAAAAAAAAACAGACATTGGGGGTCACGAAATATTTTTACATGCTCTGAGGATGTTCCCTATGCCCATGAATAAGATTAATTAAACACTGGTCTAGATGATATAATGGTATAGAATATTTTTAAATAAAATTTTGAGTGACAAGTCGAGAAAACATTTTTTTAACTTGATGCTATATTTTGACATGATACTAAATAAAAAATGGGGCGATTTTTAATGTGTTTAAAGTAGAACAATAGCCTGCTAGATGGCAAGTCCATGAACATAATAATGCAATCAACCTAAACAAGTATATAGTAAAGCAATTAATGATTGATAGCTGATTACGTGACGTTAATATAAATCGATGAAGTAATGAAACAATAGAGTCCTAATCGGTACTAATTTTAATACGGATTAGTCCGTAAAATATAGCAAAGGCGATACTCTCATTGCTTCGATCAAGTATACCTTAACGACAATTAATATCGTATTGTCGAATATAAATATGTAAATACTAGCTGTGCCATGTAGTTTCACCCGCGTTTATCAAAAAACAAACAAACATAGCGTGATGTTACATAGCCTAAAGCCTTCCACGTTATATTTACTATTCAACACAAAAATATATTTTCAATTCGAACCAGTAGTTCCTCAGATTAGCGCTTTCAACTACAACAAACTCTACTGGTATAGAAACATTTATGAGCAAGTTCGTTGGCATCTATTATCCGTATGTTTCGATTCTAGACGCACTACCTACACACACAACTATGTATATCGAATAATGACAGTGTTTTGCGGCGCTGTGTTCTGTTCTGATGGGTGTGGTGAGGGAGACTTATCCAAGGCGTTCATCCTTAGTCCTCGTGTGTAGCAAACATATTTGTAGCTAAAATTATGTAAGATAACCGAGTTTGGTTAGAAATGTTCATTGACGGTAACGGCCACTTACCATCAGGTGGATTGCATGCCTGTTTGCTATTTATAATTCTTTACAGCTTTGAGTTACAGTCATAAGGAGTCTGGAGCCTGCTTTTAAGCACCAAGTGCCTATATTAGGATACTCCGCTCTTCCAGTTAGGATCAACTTGTCCTAAGTTAATACTGTTAATACTAATTTAATTAACAAAATATATTATTTAACAATTATTGCCTAGATATATAAAAGTTGCACCTAGATATTACTGCGGTGTTTGAAGCGATTCATAACATCTACGTCACAAAACCTAGTTGACTAATGCTATTCTAGAAAATGCATATCTAATAGCTATGTATTAGACTATCATGGATTAAACAAACCAAAATAATCTTAGCGATAGTTGATGAGCAAAGATATTCAGTTACTTGTTTGTGGATAGTATTCGACGTATAATCGTAATCGTGTTCTTTAGTGGTACAGTGGACCAAATGCTAAGCCGCAATGTCGTCCATTTGCGGTAAGCTCAATTATTCAGATTTTACGCGGACGAAAACACATTGCGAGGCGTACTTGTTTCGATATTATTTACAACTAGTACAACTATCGGCTAGCATTACATTGTATTTTTATTTACATTAGTTACTTCAAACTTTTTTATACTATAGAAGTGGCATACAAGCATGCAGTCGTCATGGTAAGTGGCTACTGCCGCCAGTGGATATTTGTAATCAACCAACGATAAGTTTAGTCTTACTTGTTTGGTTACAGATACGTTGCTACTCCTGAGGACTAAGATGGAACGTCACGCATAGGTATGTCTCTCTGAAAGAATGTGCCTATCTCTGAAGGTACAGACAATAACCATTTTTGTCTATAATAATTATAAGCCGTATTTTTCGGTTAATTCTTATTCTCAAATTCCTTTCTCAAATGTGTGTAACTTTGGGCATTTCATATATCTAGACTAAGATTATTATATTTACACAACATTTTTCCAATGAAAGGTTTAGAGGAAATTCCTGTTTCAAAATTACGTGCGACCAAAAGGTCGCGCGCAGCGAAGCGGTAGGCCGGCACGCCGTTTCCGCGTTATCGAACCGTTAAGTAAGGTTCTCTAAGTCTTAGTTAAATCTTGAGAAGTTTAATGTATATATGCGGTCATTTCTCCACGCATTGCTTAACCTGGAAGCATGCTGCAGGCACATGCATTGTTTTCAACATGCATTGTCTCCTTCTTTAAGAGCGATACACCCCATAGTCACATAATCCAAGTGCGAATTGGTAGACATTCCTTAAGGACATTTTTTTTGTTGTTGAGGAACTCTAAACTTACACCCTTCCATTAAGCGGCAGTTAATTGGTAATACGACACTTAGATAAACAAAGGCATGCCTGGGCATCGTACCTCGAACTGCCCAAGTGAGAGGCACTTTCCACTTCTAATCTATAACCGATAAGATTCTAGACACTGCAATGGATTCCCACGCTTACCGTATAGAGGCCATGAAATCCAGATGCTTATTCTCCTCTTCCAGCTGGGCCACGCGCTGCTCAGACGCCTGGAGGCGTTGCTGGGCGGCCGCGAGCTCGTCACGCAGCCACGCGTTTTCCTGGCACAGGCGGCGGACCTGGGTGCGGAGCTTCTGTTTCTCGGCTTCCACTGATTGCAGGTGGGAGGCCAGTGCCATCATGACCTGGAAATAATAAAGTTTTTGTATATAATACTTTTAATCGTTATATAAGGTTTTTTTTTCTTTATTGCGGATATTTCGATCCAGTTGCATGGATCGTGATCACGGCGAAATCATGATCCATGCAATTGGCTCTAAAATCGGCAATAAATAAATTTAAAAAACGGCGTATCGTGAGTACCCACTTAATATTAAAATGGATTCTGCAATTCTGCGATAATGTTATTCTAAAATCTAGAATTTTTACTACTGATATTAAATGAAAAGAGTTTTAAGTAGGAATACTCTTTTCATAAAATCACCAGTACTTTGTCTCAGCGAAATATTTAGTTTCATATACATATATGCATTGAGATTAAATTGCTGCATACTATTACTTAGGAGATTATATTGGAGTAGCTTCTGCCGGTAATCTTGTTCGCGTGGCTTTCAAGTTATTTGTTAAGAAGGTAGTCGTAATATGTCCAGCGCAGTAAGATAAGGTAAATTATTTCATTTTAATATTCCTGGATATTTCTTTACTAGAAAACAAGTCAGCCGGCATTGCCACCTTTGTAATAGTCCGAAAAACAGTGGCAGAACAGAAGATATGGGTGTAGCAGGGGTATTTCCTCGGTTTAACCGTACAGATTTTGACACCGTTAAAATTAGTTTTAGTATGGTTAATCTAAGAGTAGAACGAGTCTAGTTCGGTGATGGAGGTACCAGAGCCGCACCGGTTTCTAGCGTGAAGCAGTTTCCGCGTTTCGATAGAAGAGTGTGATTACTCGCTTTCTTTCATATGAGGAGACCGTCTCAGTCCTCGGGCATCGCAACGCATCTGTGATTGACTTCAGATAGAACACCTGTTCTGTATGAACATGCTTACAGATGTCAACGGCCGCAGTGGTCATCAGGTAGACTGCATTGCTCATTTGCTACTAAAAAAACGTAATTCTTAACTGCATTTGTTTTTTGCGATCGCGTCTGTTGCAGCCTACATCTACATATTATTTCCAATGTAACATATTCATAATCTGCCAACATAACACAAAAACAACAGCTATTTGCATGTTGATAACATGTTAATATTGCCGATCGAACAGATAAAGTAGAAACGATAGCCGAACCTAAAGCTGGATACACACGGCATTGTACTGCACATTGTTTTTATCCTATTAGATCAACAAAATGCAACTGAAATTAGCAACGGGAAGGTAAGATAAAAAACGTGGTTCACGATCGGAGCTGGTAAAAAGTTGACTATAATTTTCGTGAGCAAATCTTTTATAATTGTACCGAATATATAAGAAAAAAAGAAAAACTTGCAGCATCGCGCCGTTGGAACAAGATTGAGTAATTTAATGCGGCAATGCAATACAAATAGGTCAAAGCTCGTGTCATCTGCTTGACAAAACTGGTGAATATTAGATCAACGTGTTTAGCGTATTATATTTTCCTAACAGTACCCATAAATGTCGTATTAACACTATGTACGATGTAAATGCCAATATTTATTCGATTTCAAAGGTGGTCTTTGTGGTTCGACTCCGGAAGCACACGTCACACTATTTTTGCCTTATAACAGTAGTGTTATGCACTGCTAGATTGAAAGGTGTAATAAGGGAGACTTAATAATCTGATGCGTTCTAACTTAGTCCTCAAGGGTTCTAATGCATCTGCGGCTAAACCAGTTAAGACCCTGATCTTATCTGGGGTTGATTACAAATATCCATGGGCGGCAATGGCCAGTTACTATCAGTTGGACTGCATGCTCGTTTGGTACATCTTAATATAAAAAAGATAAAATTTGTACTGCAAAAAAACGTGCAGTATAAAGCCGTGTGAACCTAGCCTAGCTCTCATTTCCATCCGATATTTGTTGAGCACACAACGCTCTAATTATACCGCGTACTCTGCACCCCCGAGTTGCAGCGGTAGCCCGCGGGGTGTTTACCGTACATCAACCCCTCGTCGGGCCGCGCCTTTGTCCGCTGTTGAATGAAGTGCGTCGCTGCTTTGATTAAGTGCACCAATCTCATTTCTACTACGGTTTTGATGTGAGTACTTTCTATTTTTGCAGTATTTTAGAGAGTTGTGTATTGGGGTTGATGAGGGTGTTGTTTTGTTGTTTCTTGTTTTTCCCAGGCAGAGTAAAATAGTACTAATTTTTTTATCTCATTTAAATTACATTTATGTATTTCCAGTTTAATTAATACATTCTGTTTTGTCAATTCGCCAGTAATGGTTAAGCAGGATATGACTCTGAGGACGATAAGTGAGTGCAGTTAATTAATAAAATGCAATAAGCAAAATTGCAAAAGATAAATAAAACTTACTTACCAACTCTTGTTACTTGTAAACAGGTAACAAAAGTTACTTGTAAGTAACAAGAGTTGAAAATGAATTTTGTCGCTCCGGTAATGATTAACAAATTCTTTTTATTTATCTTTTTTGTAACTATTTTCCAAAAATGATTTGAGGCCGTCATTACTTACAATACAGCAGAATTGCCAATGATTTTCCTTGCTCAAATAGGTCTCAAAACTTAAAAGCCGCACCGGGAATGGCTTCGGAATTCTCATTTTTCATTTACCTTTTATGTAAAAAAGGTACAAAGCTGAATACTATCAGTTCGCTGGGGAGTGGAACGCAGCTGGCCTGTCTATTTTCCATAAGCGGCGGTTTTAATATTAAAACGCGGCCCATTCTCGAGCCGAAGAGCAATCGGGCCAAGTAAATGGCACTTCGACATCCTTAAGGCATTGAGATCGGGGGAATGTGGGACACTCGCCTTGTGGCTCGCTCGTATCTCGGGGAAAATGAACACATTTCTCTTAACTGGGACATTTCGCCACTCCACCTTGTGTGAATGGATGCCAGGATTATTTATACAGAGACGAGCAATACAAGTCATATTCGTCAAATTTTTTGTTCAAAAAATGACTAAAACAGTAAATTTCAGTATTGTTTTAAATTTTGCGCTTCTCCTATAGTGTTGGGTGGAGGAACATAAATATAAATGGCCAACTCATGGCACACGTGAAGCAACGCTTGCGTTTCGATGTAAGGGTGAAGTTGCCGGACGATGAGACGACCATCTTAGATCCTCGGGAGTGGCAATGCATCTACTATTGATTTCGTATAGAACCCCTGTTCTACATGAAGTTGGTTACAGAAGAGCCGCAGTTACGTATCATCAGGTTGACCGCAAGCTCGCTTGCTACTTCAATCTACTAAAAAATAGTTAAACGACTTACATTTTCATTCTTTATGAAACAAAATTCAATATGTAACACGTATAAAAAAAACATTAAGTGTCGTATGTTTCCTTCCCTTCAAAAGTGTCCATAGCTTGCTCTATCGTGAACACTCGAGAAAAATCTCATTAAAATCCGTAACAAGTTACATACGTGCGAGTATGCAAGGACGAGGCGACAGGAGTGCGACGCCTCAACAAACCGCAAACGGATGGAACGGGTCATTTACAACGTACTCGGTAGAAATACTTCCTTGCAAGTGTTTTTAGGGTTGTACGCAAGGGATAAACAATCCTATTACTCCGCTGACTTCACTGTCCATCTTGCCGTTTTAAGTATGTCTCCCTTACCACACCCTTCATATCAGAACAGGCTACACAATACTGTTATTAGGAAGAAATTCACATAAAAGAGGGCAACTACGCTTTCCACCGAAACCTTGTGCTTCGGTGGCAACTGCTTCATATTAGAAATAGGTGTAGTGGTACTTCCCCTGTCGAACTACACTGGTTCTATCACTTAGCATCTAGTTTTATAAGAATGAGTTATATGAAACTCCCACAGGTTGTTTGTTTGTGAATCATTAACGTTTTGGTTATGCTTGCGAAACTTTAATAGAAATTGGATAAGTTAGATCGAGCGAGCAACTTCAATGAAGTTTCCGAGGCTTATAGGGCTTGTTAGGAACTGGCTTAAAGGGCTTGTTAGGAACTTTAAGAAGTTGCTTTTGGTTCTTATGACATATTGCAACAGTAGTTTAGCCTTTTCGGTGTAAGACTAAATACATGTAAGCCACTCAAGAGCATAAGACAAACGAAATGTCACCTAAAATGTATTTCTAATCCGAATATTGATAACCGTGTTAACAGCTCTGCCCTCAAAATCACAAAAGCGGTATCTTATTTGAAGTTTCGATAAAATTGATGTTATGTTAGTATTAGTTTTGTTTTATAGCTTTGTAAATTAAGAGAGGATATTTTCGAACTGCACTTTAATATTTTAAAACTAAGTAATCGTCATTTGACTTAGATTATAAGGTGCATAACTTCTTAAGCAATCCGAAGCCATAAGAACCGCTTGTCCGATTTACATGAAATTTTGCATCTATGAAGCTTGTTTAAATGGTCAACTTATTGGCTATTTTTGATTTCGCACTTATGCACCATTTAATGATAGCGACTATTGTATGTCCCGTAGCAAAGCAAGAGTACTTCAACTAGTATATAATAAATACCTACTTTATCTAAGAAATGATCTCATAAATGTTTATAATGCTGAACATACAAACATATCGAACACACTTGCCAATATAATGGACCAACATTGGCCGATAATTAAAAATCTGGTTGTCGTTAATAAACGTATAAACTTAGTGTATGACATCCTAGACAAACATTACAATTTTATTTGTAGAGTGACGATGAGCAATACGTACGCACACACGTATTATATTGAATTATATAATATCATGAACGCCAAACATTCAGATTGTGATAGAATATTGCAAGATGTGTATAAATCTCTGTTATATAAGATACTAAAAACGTCATCCACTTGAACATTAGGTCTAATGAAGCTGAGAAAATTCCTTCTTCAGTGTTTTAAAAGCGTTATATTTTCGTAAATTTTATTAAATGCTTACTACTTGAGCATTTTAACTATGTTATGTGTGTTCTAAATGTCGAATATATCGTTTAGTTCAGATTAATCGCTTTTTATATGTAAACATAACATTGCGACGCACCGTTGAGAAACACAAATTGACAAAAATAAATTCATCGCCGCACCTATTCTAGCGTGAAACAGCTCTTGCGTTTTGTAGGTACCGTTTCCATTTTAACCTTCAGTAGTTGCAACGCATCTGTTATTGACTACAGAAAGAACCTTTATTCAATAGTAGCTTAGAGATGTCCATAGACGGCAGTGACCACTTGCCGACCGGTGGACTGCATGCTCGTTTGCTACTTCAATCTGATAAAAATAATAAACCCTGTTATATATTTAGCGGCTTAGGGATGTTCATTGACAGCAGTGAACACTTACAAGCCGACCAAGCTAACTAGATGAATGTCAAACGTGACGTCGCTCGCAAACTCGCGAGTACTGATGACAAAAAAATAGCAATATTGATTTTTTGTGAAATTTATTCAAATTTACATCTCATTGGAATCTATCCAATGAGATGTAAATTTTAATAAATTTCTGTTTTAATAAATTATTAAACTTAAACAACGCTTTTTACTTATTTTGGTTATCATTGAAAAAAAAACTAAATAGTACAACAAATTAATATTCGCTTATTTTTTTTTTAATAAATCATAATATATTAGGGAGTATAGGCGCGAACGGTAGAGAACGAAGGGAGGGAGACCATATTCCTCCCGTTCGTCTAGTTAGCTTGGTCGAGTAGTACCACCAAACTGACTACATGGTCGTTCACTACTTGGAACTTACACAAAAAAAAAACAAAATAATCTAACCTGCGCCTCCCCCAAGCCAAGCTCGATCGCCTCAATGCTCTTCCGCACGAGGCTGGCCTTCTCGTGCTCGTGGTCCGTGTTCGCTGCTAGCCCAGCCAGCAGTTGGGCATGCTCGGCCCGCAGCGCCTCTAGCCCCGCGGCCACTGTCCGTGCGCCGGCGACCATTTCCTCCTGCGTCATCGCCGTCATCCTGCCTAGCGATTCGATCTTCTTTCTGTTGGCAATACAAGAAAAAACATTTAGTAGTGTCGTTAAAAATTAGAATATAATACGATGATTACTAGCAATAATAAGAATAATAGTTGCGGTAGTGATTATAGAAGTCATATAAAGAACAATTATAATTTCTATCATAGACCTGTAAAAAGACAGTAAACTTAATAACAATTACTTAATGGTAACGTAAACGGTAATTGAAATATAAATAATTGTGCATATCATACGATATGTACATGGATATAGGAATAAGTAATTTTATTTGAATAGTTGAAGAAAACATCTTTAACAATAAATTTTGATAAAAAACGCATGTTTAGTTTTAAAATAATCTTTGATTTAATATAGAATAATATTAATAATCTCATATAACTTGAACCGTAAAATACTGGAGATTAAAATAAGTAAGATAATTTTCCAAATGCAATAGTCATTAAATCACCGCAGTATTTTCTCAATAACATTAAAATCTTTTAATAACCTTTAATAGCAGTTGAAAAGGTGCAACCATGATGATAGACGCAGTAAAACGCTAAAACATTATATTCATTAACCAAATTGCCGCTTAGGTACTTCATGTTGCTGTAGTGCAAAATGATGCACTACGCTCGAAATGGTCGGGTTTTTATTTAAATTCTCATTTATACGCCTTACATGGTAAACTAATTACGCTAACATTATTTTAAGCGGCAGCCGCACGGTACGAGGTAAGTAGGGCACTCGAAACTAGTGAAGCCGGCGTTTCGTAATGTGTGGTGTTTTACAGGGAGCACACTTGGGTCCACCAATGTTGAAGATGGGTTAACACATTGACAGACTGTGTATTTATAATTTACAAATACAAAACGATCCACTGACATTTTGGTAGTATATATTGGAAAGATATTACGATAATCTCAGGGATAAGATTACATGACGCAACTGTTATCATATAAATAGAGCAATAAATATATACACGATAAGAACTGCAAATTGTATAATTGAGAATTGACAAGAAATTAATATGAAAACAAAAAAAACTGACTGCTTGAACTGTTTGCAGGGTAGGTTTTTATCAAAAAAAAAGTCAGCGTCAAAATATAATAAAACTTGTTATAATTATGTGTCTTTGTGTAGTGAACTATTTACAAGCTTTCATTTGATGCTCATATTGCCATTATATTAAAAATTATTTAGCCCGTGTCACACTGCAAACTGAGAAGATTCCAATGATATGACTCAAGTCACAATCTGTCAAGCCGGGTTGTAGCGCGTGCCAAAGAAATGGAAATACATACACTGAAAAAACCTTTTTTAAATCTATGCGATTGAAATTACTCTAAATACTACTCGTAAGGAAATTTTGAAATTTTGCATTGCAGTGTACTGCAGCAACGCATTAGTCTAGGCAAAACGGTGCCATAAAGATTAACAAATTATTGTAGCCTACAGCTTTAACTACATAGCCATTTATTTTACACATGCGCTAGTTGCCAAACTTTGACAAATGATCGCTGCAATAGAATGACCAACAAAATAAAACATAATTTATGTTATAGACGGCTTTACAGATTTATACACTGGTTGCCCGTCATAACTTAACAAAAGTGTAGTACTTATGCTAGTTTACAGATGAACGGATATCTCGATGCTATAAGTTTGGAAATACAGCATTTTCCATTACAACGGCAGTCTAGATGTTCCTTAGTATGATAGACACATCATGTATCATATTTTAATTAACATTCATGATCACGAATTACCGTAACATTTCAATTGGCATTCATTTGAAGCGAAAGTGCCTGTAGAGATTTGGAGATAGCTAATGATGCTTATCTTGACATACAGACAAAAAAATCTGACGTGTAGATTGACGCGTGTCGATTGAATTAATAATATAATAAATATTCCATTCTTTACGTTTTATGTTCGAGAACATAATATTTATGAGGAAGTAGTAAAAATATTGACTGTCATAGATTTATACGGTAAATATAGAGATTTATTAGAGACTTAGAGGAAAAAGCTTTACTTAATAAGAAAGTTGTTTGCAATGTGAAACCGACGATTATAAACATCAAACAAATTTAATTGTACAATGTAATAAATCAGTCGCCTTAGTACGAGTTTATTACGTTATTTTCAAAAAAACATTGTTTACATTTTTGCCCATAATTGCGAAGTACATTACAAGTAGTGTCCGACCGAATCTTCGGCTTCGGCCACTTCGGCCAAACGAAGTACCTTGCGGCCGAAGCCGAAGGTAATAGCAAGCGATAAATCTAAATTGGATGAACTATAGCTAATATACAATACCGCGATGGAGATGGCGAAGCGCAAGGGTAAGCGAAAACTCGATTTTTGAATTGCGTCCCCAGTTGTGTATGAAATTCACAATATCCGAACTGTTATTGTTTTGGAAAAAAAGCACGGTAATTGTAATCAGCGTGAGAAGTTACTTAAATCCAATGAATATCGATGTTTATCTACAACAGCTTAATCAAAATCGTTAAAAAATAACTTTTAGCCAATTTAGGAGCCAGTATCGCCGAAGAAGGAAACGTAAACGTACAACGTATACAGATAATATTATATTGACTAAAGGTAATGAACTCGTACTAAGGGTTCAGAATTCGTTAATTTCAAACAAAAAAATCATTTTGCAAAAATTCTGTAATATTATTAAAATTTTCAATTCGCTGAAACAGATTGAGTTCGCAATCAGAAGCGTGGTTAACATTATTGACGTTATGTGAATGCTGCATGCAGTTTACCGAATCGTATGTTTATGTATCGGTTTATTCCAATTATTGTAATGTATGCAAGTAAAATAGTGGTTGCATATAAAGTGGTTTCTATTCTTCTTTTGTTCATTACATGTCTGATATATACTTCGATGTTTGTGTTCAGTTATAAAAATTGTAAATTGATTAATTGTACTGTCATAACAGGTTATATGTAATGAAACACAATTTCCTTACATCATGATCATGTCATTATCGAGATTACAGGAATATGATATCAGCCTTCAGGGTAACAACGCACCTGCAACCTCGATACATTACTTATGCACACCTGTGTATATGTCAATAATGATTGGAGTAATGTACATACAGATTTGTTTAACTGTACATTAAACAATCATTTTGTTTAAAATACTAGCTGACCCTGATATTGTCTTAGCCTTTCCAGTTGATGGCAACACAGATGAATATCTTAATTGTATTTTACTGTTGACTTAAGGTAAATACGTTTATTTACCATAACGCCATCTATAAAATTTAGATCGATACTGTAGTTCTATTAGATTTTATAAAATATTTTCTCGGTAAACATGTATATTCCGGATCCAATCGACAAGTCGTTCAGAAATAACCCGGTCATAATAACCCAGTAAAAATTTATAAAATATGTAAACATATTTAGATTACTTCGAATCATATAGGTACATTAATAATACGTTACTAAAAATCAAATAGAATATTCATGAATGTTAGTTCTCACCTAATCAACCCAGATAGGCATTCACAACACATTACAATTCGTCACAGTCCAATGGTCACGAACATATACAAATTTGTTGAAAATCATTGCTTTATAGCTGGAAATGTGTTGTGACATGATGGGTGTGGCGATACGGCTGGAGGAGAGAACTAGGCGTGTGATAATCGACGAGCGGAACTATAACTGGTTGGGTAATTGGCTGTTTGCTTTGCTCATGTAAACGATTATTTTTTTTATAAGATGAAGCAAACGATCATGCACTATACCTGATGGTAACTGGCTATCGCCGCATAGACACCCGTAAGCGACTTCATACAGAGCAAAGGCTCTTGTTGAAGTTGACCACAGATGCGTTGCTACTTCAGAGGACTACGATGGTCGTCTCATATGAAATTGAGCAGGTAACCACACTCTCCCACGGAAAAACAAGAATCGCTTCACGCCAGAAACAGGTATGACGGTGTTACCTCCCCGGCCGAACCGTTCTATCACCTAGCGTAAAATTTCATGTTACGGTACCAACTACCAGGTAAAATAAAGTTCTCAGTTCTTGGTATCACGCTTTTCTTTATTTCGGGGTATAAAGCTATATGATGATCTTTAAATTCCTCTACTCTTCCACTTAATTTCGTCATGATTGTTTTTATTATTTAAACATTACATAAACACTTTCTACACTCAAAGCCCCACAGTAGGATTCTCTCCTTTTTTGTGGGTGCCATGGACACATTTAGATCAGTCGTTGCCATATTTATATTATGCATTTGAAGCTGGAGTTTCGATACGTATGATGTATCGCAACCCCAGCTAAGTTTTCAACGCGCAAAGAACAGTTAGAAAAAACCGGAAGACGATGTCGACAGGATGAGACCAACAAGCGGAACTAATATCGATTCCGTAATCGACATTATTGCAACCGCTTACAAAGATGATACTCGCCATCAATCATATTTCGTTTTGCCCCAGTTCATTGAGCAGAGCAACATTGGAAACGATATTGTGAAACAGCGGGATACCGCCATGCACCGAGTTCTGTGAGAAAGTAATTGATGGAAATTACGTCGGCTTTGAAATTAACCACTTGTCAAAAGCAATTAAGATAGTCCAGTCAAATAAGTTCTGAAATCAAAATTTTACACTCAACTTTGCATTTTATAATATAATGAAGTACTATTGAAACAAAACCATGTAAATGTATGTGTAAAGATATTCGTGACGGCAACTGCCGTAAGGGTTGATGAAAAAATGTGTCAGAAGGGTATTATGACAAAAAAGGCTTGAGCCCTTTTTGCCTCCGATCAAAATTGCATTGCATAATCATTTGACTGAACTATAGAATTAAGCATCATACTATTTAGGTCCGAATCGACGAACAGCTACTCACAATAAAATAATCTGGTTGGAATATGATATTTAAAAAATGCAACAGCACTTTTATTTGACAACTTCTATTATAACATAATTGTTTCATTATTGTAGTACTTGTTTCTTTCCGTTATCAATTCATTGTTTTTAAGTAATCGTTATTTATTTTATAATAATTTATCTAATTTCAGTTCTTCAAAATTCTTACAAAAAACTATTATAGTAATAGGTATTTATTTATTTATTCATAATAATACACCAACAGCAGTACATACAAATATTCATACTTAGGTATAAATACTATTTATGTGTATTTTATGTAATGATCTATTTATGAGCTTTAAATACATATGCTTGAAAAACACTACCTTTCTTTCTCACAGTAAAACACTGAACTATGTCATAAAGCAACTCAAGTTAAACCAGTGCAAATTCAATTAAATACCATTATCAATTTTATCCATTTCAATGAAGAGCTGGAAATAGGTTGCGAAAGAATAGCGGGGACTGAGCTGGGAGAGCGGTGAGAGCATCGCTCAGCGGACCTATATTGGATTCGGTAATCGTCGATCGTTGCACTGTTGGGATTTCCCGGACATCAGCGCTCATGTTATGTAGGACGTGACAAGTGGAACTGGAAGTAATTATAAACGTTGAATTATGTATATTGGGATACATAAATAGACAAATTATAGACATTGAATGATGTATAGTGGAAAGAAATAGATAATATTTCACGCGCGATTAAATTTTTATTAGTGTAGCCATTACCGATCATTTTAGGCTGTAAGGCAGCTCAGTTTTATATGATGCGACCATCTTCTCGCCTCGGGACTACCAACGCATCCATGATTGACTCCAGACAGAACCTCTCTTCTCTTACAGCGACCAATAATGACTATCCGGTAGGCTGCATGCTCGTTTTCTACTTCTCTTAGTAATAAAAACCGGTCAGGTGCGAGTTGGGCTCGCGTTCCATGCGAAAGGATTCCAAACCATTATCTATAAAAAAACGACTAAAAGGTTTTTAGTATTGTTGTTGTGTATAGCGGCAACAGAAATACATTATGTGTGAAAATTTCGACTGTCTAGCTATCATGGTTCATGAGATACAGCCTGGTAACAGACAGGCAGAGAAAGCTTGTTTCGGTGCCTAAATCTTACATACCCCTAAGCGTATACAAAACTATATAATTCAGTGCTAAATTAGTGTTAACAAAGGCACGGTAGGTAGACAGTGTAATGCAATAAATGTTCACGCAGGCTAACGGGACGTTGCTACAAGCGGGCCTAATGCATTTGTTAGTGTAGAATGCCCGACCTCAATCCAATCAGGAAAATCGGGTTTCGACGCCGACGGAAACGTTACCAAATTTCCTTGTCTTAAGCCATGAAACAAGATTAGCCAAATTGAATTATGTATGTGACAAATCTAGTTGGAATTAAGTTCGTAACTGTCCTTCACTATACGAATGTTATATCTTTTTTAACAAACTTGAAGCTTTTCAATTCGACTGTATTATTTTTATGGTCGTTGATTTGGTCATACTAATATAGCCTAACTCTAGGATTTTATGTATATTTACATCTTGTATATTTTATATTATCTTGATGCGACCAAGCCAGCAATGTCATGGTCACACGTAGACCAATATACAAAGAAATAAACTCAAAATAAAAATCTAAACTCATCATTTAAGTACTTAATTGACCGGGGATCAAACTTAGAACCTTTAGCGTGTTAGACCAGTATGATGACCGCACCGCCACGCGGGTATTCATTATGAAGGAAATTGCTACACCTAGCTCTATTGTCTTATTTTTAACGACACGCTTTTCATACCGAAACGACACAAATGAACACAAAACTAACAGAACTTTAATTATTACGTAAAAATTCATAACGAAAGAAAGTTGAGGTCATATTTCTTTATCATTGTCATTTTCAAATTTTTATTCAGCAATTCACATCGAATATCCAACTTGTATTTCAAGATAAAGGATTAAGGGAACGTACCAAAACAACGTGACCATTTTAGGGGAGAGGGGGGAGGGAGGGTATTTTTTTTTATAGCGAGCAAGCAGTCCACTTGATGTTAAGTGGTTACTGCCGCCCATGGACATTTGTAAGCAACTTCATATAGAACAGGGGTTCTATCTGAAGTCGACCACAG